>JABUQX010109809.1:25000-32500 GCA_015478945.1 Trachelipus rathkii
ATAGAGACTCTAGCAATTCGTGTAAAATTAAATTCGACTCAACTAATTGTAATGGGAGTATATCGACCCCCAAATTCATCAAAAACAGAGTTCATAAATGCTCTCAAAGACATTATCCAAACACACTTTCTTAACTCTAAAGTAATTATAGCGGGGGATTTCAATATTGATCTATCCAACGAGAACACTGCAAATAGGGCAAACTCTCTCTCAAACCTAATGTTATCAAATGGTTTCGTCAATTACATAACGCTACCTACACGTCCAAACAACGTCGAAAATAGATGTCCTTCCTTAATAGATCACATCTGGGGGAACCTAAGTTGGAACGTTAAAACCTTCATAATAAAGAGCGATATGTCTGATCACTTTCCATGTCTTGCAAAATTTTCCTTAAACAAAACCCAAAACTTCACCACCATAAATTACAGACTAGATGGTGAATATCAAAGACTAAATTTCATAAACAAAATGAATGCAATTGACTTTTCGTTCACAAACAGTGAAAACATCAACATCGACGAAAAATTCAAATCCTTCGCAGACATATTAAATAAATGCTACGACGAATCATTTCCCATTAAAACAAAAAAACTTGGTGTTAAAAGAATTCAAAACCCATGGCTAACACCAGCTCTGCTAAACTCAATCAGCCAAAAACATAAACTCTACCGAAACTATAAAAACAAAATTATTCCATTCCAAATGTATAACACATATGATAAACAATTAAAGGCAGTTATTAAGAAAGCAAAGAGAAAACACTACTCTAGCAAATTTCAGGATTGCTACAAAGACTCCAAAGCTACTTGGGGTTTAATCAATAAATTAATCAACAATAATACAAAAAACTCCCAATGTATAAAAGAGCTGAATATAAATAATCAGTTAAAAACGGACCAAAAGATGATCGCGGACGGACTAAACGAGTACTTTGTAAACGCCGGTAAACAAATCATGAGAGACAAACCCCCTAGTCGAACATCATTTGAAACTTTTCTCCCCGACTACGAGACTCATTTCTCCTTTATAAACATCACAGACTCTGAGGTAAAAAAGGTAATCGCCGGATTAAAAAATAAAAAATGTGATGTTCATACTATCCCCAACCACATCCTTCAAACTCGCTGCCGAAAATAGCCCCCCCCCCCCCCCACCCCTTTAAACCTTGCTTTTCAATGAGTCTCATTTTTGACAGGAGTAGATTTTTCGCAAATCATCTTTCAAGACGAGCAAAAGGTGATCCCTATAACCTAAAAAAGGAGATCTAGATCCCTAGCAAAAAATTACATGCCAATAGCTTACAGTCTGAGTGTAGGGTATAGGAGAATTACGATGTTAGTAAAATATTTGAAATAGGGCAGAGAAGATATTAATTTTCAATCAGGATAACAGAATAGTTTCTCTCAACAACATTCTCAGTGATCACCATTCTGCGATTTAGAAAGGACGCTAATCTGCTGTGCCTCTCGATGTTTGCCTTAACCGAAAAAACTTTATCAGAATATAGACAATAATAAGACTGTGGACAGGCAGCCTCCTGGTTATCTATTTTAGATTTCCACAAAAGCTTTTGACATGATTGATCATGGAACACTACTACCTAAGTAAATGTGACAAATGGGGTTTTTGAAGGAAGCAAACTTACAAATGGTTTAGAAAGAACTAAACATTAAAGGAGCAGATCTCAAAATACGTAAATTAATGAAACTCTTCAGCCACGCTTCAAAACATTCTACTGCGTACCAGGGCTCAATTCTTGGAACCGATCACACACATTTCTATTAAACCCCTATTATACAATGATCTGTTCAACTTCATGATGCTGTTTTCAGTATCATTTTGCTGACGAATACCTCATATTAATAAATCGACAAATGCCGAGTCTCTAATTCTCGCAAGGAGTTTGACACATTTTAACAAAATAATGAATGGATAATGCCAATAAGCTATTTCTAATTTAATAAACATCTTACATTATTTTTAGCAACAAACAAATTAACGAATTTAAATATAAAATTAAAACAGGCAAGAGATTAGACCTTAGTGAGATAGACAAAAGAATCTCTCACTTTTAAAGATCATTTAACCTAGTTACAGACTGTGAGATAAATGTATATGCTAATTAAAATTAAAAAATATTGTCTCTTTCCATTCTTAGAAAAATATACTATGGCCACTAATAAACTATGAATCCCAGCTTATTTACTTCTCTATCTAACGGTACCGGAAAGTAACTCGGTAATCCCTCCTGTAACTGTAAATCCAAAAGCGATTTAATCGCCTCATTAGCAATACAGGGAGCTTTTATCGCCATACTCAGCATTATTCCACGAACCTAAAGATTATTCGGGTCGGGCTAAGAAGTAGAGGATGAAATATAATAACCGAAAGTTTTAATTGATTAGAAAGATAGGGATTAATTGGAGATGGTGAGAACAATGAAACAAGCACAAAGAGAGAAGAATTTATATTGGTAAAAGCATGAAGGGTTTGCTTGAGAGAAATTGGAAAAGAAAGTAAATGATTGAGATACAATAATGAGCGGAGGAAGGATAAAAGAAAAAAGAGAAGATATATAATGTGTAAGAGAGCAGTTTTAAAAAAAAATAAATGTAGGATGATTTGGGTCAAGTTTAAAAGACTCTGCAAATATCACTTCCTGAAAGAGATAGCATAAATTATCACATATAATGCATGTTAATTCTTGCTAACAATTTTCATTTAAACGCAATCAGGCGCGAAGCCATCAAATAAATCTAAGAATAATACTTACATAAACCCACCTTTCTGTAGACTAAAAAAAGCCACTCAAAGTGTCAGCTACAAAGGAGCTAAACTTTACAACTCAATGCCACAAGACATCAAAACCGAAAACTCTACCAAATCTTTTGCTAAAAAAATAAAAACGTACTATCTAAATAAATATTAATAAATAACTAACTCAACGATTCAACCTATAAAGCTAGCTTACACCATTATTATTATTATTATTATTATTATTATTATTATTATTATTATTATTATTATTATTATTATTATTATTATTATTATTATTATTATTATTATTATTATTATTATTACTGTTATTATTTTATTCTTATTATATTATTTTTTTATTATTATTATTTAATTATTATTAATTATTATAATATAATATTATTATTATTATTATTATTATTATTATTATTATTATTATTATTATTATTATTATTATTATTATTATTATTATTATTATTATTATTATTATTATTTGTTGTAATTACAGTAATGGTTGTAATTATGATTGTGATTGTAATTATTATTGTTGTGATATTATTAATTTTATTATTTATTTTAATTATTATTATTATTATTATTATTTTATTATCTATTATTCGTTATTATATCTTATTATTATCTATTATTGATTATTATTATTAATATTATTTTAATTTGTTAAACCTACTATTATTATTATCGTTATTAGCATTAGATTAAACTATTATTATTTGTTATTATTATCTATTATTATTATTAATTTTATTATTATTATTATTATGTATTATTATTATTATTATTATTATTATTAATTTTTATTAATATTAAATTATAATTATTATTATTATTATTATTATTATTATTATTATTACTTAATTATAATTATTATTATATTTATAATATTATTTTATTATTATTATACCATTATTATGGATACTATTAGTACTATTTTAAATTATTACAATTTATTATTATCACACACTCATGTATTATTATTATTATTATTATCTTATTATTATTTTATTATTTTATTATAATTATTATTTATTATTATTTTTTATTTATTATTAATTATTATTTATTATATTATTATTTTACTATTATTATTATTATTTAATAGTAATTTGGTGGTGGTGGTAGTGGTAGTATTTATTGTGGTTTTTGTCGGTATTTTATTATTGATATTATTATTAATTTTCATTATTACATTATTTATTGATTATTCATTATTTTTATTATTATTAAATATTATTAATATTATTATTATTATTTTATCTACCATTATTTATTGTTTGCTATTATTATTATTATTCATTATTATTATTGTATTATTTTATTCTGGTTTTTAATATTTAGTGTGATTTAAATATTGTATAATTATAATTATTATATATTATATATTATATATTAATTATTATTTCAACTGTTAATATGTTATGCTATTTTCTCGAGATGCCATTATTTTTATTAACAATAAATTACAATTGCAAAATAAATGATTTTATTAATTTGTTTATTTATTATTTTTATTATTATTATATTATTATTATTATTATTATTATTATTATTATTCTTATTATTATTATTTATTATTATGTGTTTGTGTAAGTAATTGCTAGCAGCGGTAGTGTGGTAGTGGTGGTTTTACTAATTTCATTATTACTATTATTTATTATTATTATTTTAATATTATTATTATTATTATTATTTCTCACTTTTTAATACTAAACTTCTAATAATTGAAAATTATGGATTTTTCAATGGTGAGTGAAATAGTATTAATTTCATATTATTACTGTTAATAATGTTCAAGGGTGAGTACAAATTACCATTTTTATTAAATTATTATATATTACTATATATAAATTATTATCTATCTATTATTTTTAATTATTTACTATTTATTATATTTTTTATTTTATATCATTATTATTATTATTATATTATTAATTATTATTATTAATTATTTTTATTAATTATTAATTATTATTATTGTTTTTATTGTTACTATCATTATTGGTATTTATTAATTATTATTAATTATTATTATTATTATTTTATTATTATTATTATTATTATTATATTAATTAATTATTATCATTATTATTTATTATTTATTATTATTACTTATTATTATTATATTATATTATTTATTAATTATTATTTATTATTCATTAATTATTGTTATTTTTATGGTTTTTAATTATTTTTTAAGCTCATTATTATTAATGTATTTCGGGTTTCAAAGGACACAATATTGTGTTGCAATTAGTAGACCCATTTCACATACTAGGGAAATTAATTTTAGTTATTATAATGAATTGATGTATTGAAATTGTAAAATATTTGTCAATACAATATATAAAAATTTATGTAATCTTTGTTATTATAACTTAATTGTATTTTCCATGCATAAATTGGTTTTTTAATTGAATTGAATTATTATTATTATTATTATTATTATTTTAACTTAAAGTCGGTCATGTTTAGTTTTCATATTATGCATTAAATATGACTTTGTTTATTTATTGAAAATTTTCTCCTCATTAATTTCAGTATTTCATTATATTCAATTTGTGTATTTTGGAAAAAGGCCTTACTGTCGAAGATATATATATATATATATATATATATACTATATTATATAATATATATATATTATATATATAATATATATAATATATCACTTATATATATATATATATATATATATATATATATATATATATATATATTATATTATATTATAATATTATAATATATATTTTATATATATATATATATATATATATATATATATATATATATATATATATATAATATATATATTTATATATATATATATATATATATATATATAATATATATATATATATATATGTTATATTTAATAATACTACTACTCATTTACTTACCGTTATATACTTATACAAGCAGTTTTATATCAAAAGTGTCGTCTACTTAGAGTCATCTTCTTGTACGAGCAAATTTATTTCAATAAGATCGTCTATTTGCAGGGTAGTATCGTCTACTTAGCGTTATCAATTTATATAAGATTTAATTTTAGTAATTTCGCCTGCTTGAGAGATATAGTCTTACACTTAGCATAATCTACATATATTACGTAAATTTATTGTTCATCTACTTTTATGATATATCGTTATTTCATTTCTACTTATTAAATAAATTTATTGTTTATCTACTCCTTTGATATATCATTATTTGATATTTATTTATTAAATAAGTTTATTGTTTATCTTTTGAGATTTATTTTTAGATTTTTCTACTTCTACGAAATCGATTTAAGATTTTCTACTAATTTTTAGTACATAGTATAACATTTGATCTACCAATTTAACCTTTTCACATAAGTTCAGTCTTTCTGTATGTTTTATCAATTCAAATGAAATAGATTTTTATTGGATTTTTTCTTTTATAGGTAGATTTTAATTGCCTATCTACCTGAACTATGCCAATAAGTCTTAACTGTGTCTCTACCTATACCGGTTGATCTTATTCGGTTATCTACCTATATCGGTGAATCTTAATCGTGTGTCTACCTATACCTGTTGATCTTTTCATACAGGGTCAACTCTTTATGAATATTACAAACCAGTTGGTCTTTTCATTTAAGATCAACTTCTTTTGAGCTTTTTACTCAATGACCTGTTCATACAGGGTCAACATAGTGTGAATATTTTTTAATGGTTGACCTTTTAATATAAGGTCAACTTCATCTGATTTTATGCCTGATTAATCTTTAATAAAGTCGACTGTTATTATAATTTTTTAGAAGGGCTCAAATCGGAGTCGCGGATTTGGATTATTGCGTGGCTACACATATTGCGTATAGCACAAATCTTTTTTCGAGTTGGTACAACAAACATTCTTCTACTATTTACAAGTAGAATTAGCTGTTTAGAATCTCTTTTCCTTAAACAACATTACCATAAAAACAAAACTTCTTTCCTTTGTTTCTACCGCTTTGCCTCTACCTTTCTTCCATCTATTAAGGAACCCCATATTTATAGACAAAGTTTCTCTATACGTTGATGCATCCAGTTATTCACGGTCCAATTTAAAATATAATTTAAATGTACTTTTACAAAATATTATACTTGTTGAACCCCAACCGTTTTGATTTTGGGAATTTTTGTAAATGTGTGATTTCGTTATATTTTAAGTGTACGACCGTTTTTAAAGCGAACTGTGGATGATTCTGACAACAACAAAATATTGTTGTTCATTGAACCACAGATGAAACAATTTTATGATAGCTTGAATTTTATAATTACTGTAACCAAACAAAAGATCAACTAGTGCTTCGTAAATATTTTATATTTTATATTTTTATTAATTAAGGACACCGATCCTTTCCTAATTCACTATATGTTTTAAGTGAGGATAAATACATCATCTCTCCTCAATTTTTTTAAACATCCTTCTTTACCGTTCGACGTGACTGAAAGGTTGGCTTGGCCCCTCCTTTCACAACATTTGGTAATTTACGACCACTTACCTTGGCTAATCACGATTGTTACCGAGCATCCGGTGATGTGCGTGTTAGGAGCAATCATGATTAGTGAAAGTATGGTTTAAATATTTGAGAGGCTCCCCTTTGGATATTTAATTCTTTTATTTTAAGGAGGAATATTCCCAGAGATTTACTTCTTCCTATTCTTCTCCAATTTACCGCACATCCCTTAGGTATTTAATTCCCATAATAATTTTACACACACA
>JABUQX010109809.1:35000-36655 GCA_015478945.1 Trachelipus rathkii
AGGTGATTTCCAAAATTGACTATCCTCAAAGGATCTCATGAGGTCTTTAAATGTATCAGGTAAATACTTTTTAAATATAAAGTTCAATATATATATATATTATATATATATATATATATGCTAAGTAGCTGTATCGATAGCAATATCGCAAGATAATATAAGGTTATATTGCATATATGTTAAGGCTAAGTTTGTTTTCTGGGTTATATATACATATATATGTTATACAATATGGCATACATATTACATATTAAGTTACAGCGAATAAGAAGAGCTAGCAGCAGCATATATAGTTATACATATGTTGTTAAATACAAGGTTGATATTGATACTACAGGGTGCATATATATATATATATATATCAGTATATATATATATATATATATATATATATATGACCAATTACCTCGGGGTTAAGAGGCTATGTGGTAATAATAAATAAATATATATATATATATATATAGTAGCAGCATATATATAATATATATACCTTTATATATATATATATATATATATATATATATATATATATATATATATATATATTTTACTAAAAGTTCACACCTTACGGGCATAGCCCTATTCTAGGAGGGGAACTTCTCTAGGTAATTTCTACCTATGATCCGGACTAGGAATCGAACCCGGCCCTTGTCATGCGACTCTGTTGAAATAATACTTAGAAGGGGAAGAAGCATTTACTCTACGTAAATCACTAAGAAAAAAATTTCCGACTCGGAAAACCATAGCCACCCATCTCGACAACGTTTGACAATTAGATTTAACTGAAATGATTAAATATAGCTCTTATAATAAAGGGTATAAATACATACTTCTACGATTGACGTGTACTCTAGACACTTGTGGTTGAAAGCTTTAAAAGGTAAAAGATCAAAGACTGTGGCTGAGGTTGTGAGAGAAATTATAGAAGAGGATAATAGATACCATCAATGATGTGGAAAGACAAAGGATTTGAATTTTTAAGGATAGAGTTTAAAGAAATTATTTCAGAGTAAGTATAGAATATAATAACACATTCTCAGTAAATAAAGCTGCTATAATTGAAAGAGTACAACGAACTAGAAAAGAGCGAATGCATAGGTACTACTAGATGAAAACTTTTAAGTTCATCGATATACTATAGGACTTGGAAGTATTCGTATAACTGATCTTTTCATAGAACCATTAAGACTACTCCAGTAGAAATGATAAAGACAAAAACCTCGCATAAATTACGGTATTAATGTGAATGATTATGCAAGAGTGTCTAGAACAGATGATCATTTCAGAAAAGGTTATGAGGCAGGATGGTTAAGGGAAGTTTTTAAAGTAACAAGATTCCAGAGTATACTCTAAAATTATATATCCAGTCTTGAAGATTTAGAAAAATAAAAGGTAAATTCTATAAGCAAGAAATATAGAAAATACTGTTTTATCCACGGGTAAAACAGAAAAAATATTAGGCCCAAAAGGAAAAGGTAAAAATAAACAGTACCAGGTGAAGTGGTTGGGATACCCTGATAAGTTTAATTCATATATAATAGCCAGTGAAATTAATAAACATTAATCAGTATTTATCGTAGTCATAGAGAGTGAAGATCATTTCAATTTAAAATATATATTATTAAAAATCAAACTGAACTAAACGAAGGCCACCG
>JABUQX010109810.1:0-17500 GCA_015478945.1 Trachelipus rathkii
TTACTTTGCATTTAATTAAAAGTACTTTGTTCATCGTGTTTTTCTCTTGTGAATCAATTTGGCTTCTCTTATTAAAACCCACATATAATCACCCATCATGGCACCATTCCAACGTCCCTGGTATAGCCTTTCCATTGTCTAAATATCCTGGTGAAATCTTTCTTCATGTTCTTCACTTACATCCCCTAAATTTTATCGAAAAAAGTCCAAATGCGAGTGTAAATAACGCACCTTTAATGACATATGGCACCCCATTTTTTTATAACAATCAATGAGGATTTTTATCAGCTTGGTTTTGTAATGGATCTTTACCAATTTTCCTATAAAGATCCTGGAAAACCAACATTACGGAATTGCACACCATGCATCATTTTCAATTATGCTCATCTTTTCCTTCAATTTCAAGGATTTAAACATATTTAAGCATGTTTCAATCTCATCATCATCTAGAAAAGAAAAGAGGAAAAACCTGCTTATATTTACATATAATATATATATAATAGTATATATAATATTAATATATATATATATATTATATATATATATATATTAATATATATATATATATATATAATATTATATAATATATTTATAGTATATATATATAATTTGATAAGATAAACTGCTCATACTGTCTACATTCACGCGAAGTGTTGATAGTATGATAAAAATAACCCTTAAGTAATTTCACTCCTGCTGGGATTGAACCTGCGGCCCTAACAGATGGCCGCGTAAGTGTTTGACGACTAGGCCACGATGGACTAAAAAAAGAACGCGAGAAATGTTCCTGTAGTGAATATATCACCCCCCAAACAGGAACCACAACGCCCTCTTCCAGTCCACACTCGGGCGCAGGGTCAAACAGAGCCCCGCACAGAGTGAAATACTTATTACCCGGGGAATATAACGTATTGATAAGATAACTGCTCATCCTTCATACACCCACCGCAGTGTGATAGGTTACTGATAAAAATAACCTTAATGTAAACTATCACCTGCTGGGATGCGAACCTGGGCCCTAGCAGATGGCCCGCGTAAGTGTTTGACGACTACGCCCCGATGCACTAAAGAAGAACGCCGAGAAATGTCCTGCTAGTGAATAATATTCGCACCCACCAAATAGGAATTGCCGTGCTCTTCCCGGTCACACTCCGGGCCGTAGGCGTCAAACAGAGCACGCGCACAGAGTAAAATATCTTATAATCCGGGAATATAAAAATTATTGATATTGAAGAAAACTGCTCATCCTTCTACACCCCACCGCAGTGTGATAGGTATTTTGATAAAAATAAACCCTTAGTAATTTCACTCTGCTGGGATTGAACCTGGGCCTTAGCGAGTATGGCCGTGTAAGTGTGTGTGTATGTATATATATATATATATATATATATATATATATATAGTATATACTATATATATATTATATAATATATATATATATATATATATTATATTATAGTAATAACTATATATATATATAATATATATTATTATATATATTAATATTATTAATATATATATTATATATATAATATATATATATATATGATATATATATACTATATATAATATAGTATATATATAAGTTAATACTACATATATGAGGAAACATACGTTTTGTGTCTTCTTTATATTATGTCATGAGCACTTGTCATAAAACAATGTTTATCTTACAGAAGGGGTGGCTGAAGGTATAGGGTAGTTTTCATTAGGAGGAACTGGGGCTCTGGATGAGTGGAATATCTGGGTATGGAAGAGATTGCCTTCCTTTACTTTTCCATATTTGTAAATTCAACCAGTTCAGAAGTGGCAGTCATCATAGTGATTCGTTGGCCCTCGCCATATTCTGGGAATAGCCAAAGACATTGCATTTCTTGTTCCTCTTAGCCACCCTTCTAGGGTTGTTTTACAACTTCCACATATAATGAGGTGCCCAATGCTTATCTTAATCACCCATAAGGCACATTACAAAGTACAGCTTCAACAACTACCAATACTTTGGTCCCTTCCACAATTTTGGTGGAAAATGTGCTTAGAAACTAGCATAACTATCCACACACAATAACTCAAATGAGATCTGGCCAACGTTTTACACTGTCTACTTTCAATATAATCAAATGTTAACCTATATTATAATAATATTCTGAAATTATAAAAGATATTTAAGTTGTGCCCCTTACTTCAATGTATATCATTGCACAGAATGTAGTTGTAAAACAATGTGGTATAATATATATATACATATATATAGTATATAATATAGTATATATATTATTATATATATATATATTAGTATATATATATATATAAAATATATAATATATATATATATTTTATATATATAGGTATATATAATAATATATATATTTATTATATAACTATATATAATATATTATATATTATATATTATTCTAAGCATGCAATTCCCACAAAACATTAATGGCAACTGAGTTTTACTCAGCGCGATGCCGGTAACGACCCTACAAAATAGGAAGATGCCAATAATTATTTTATGCTGTCGTAGGCATAAAAACGGTCGATTGCTAGAGAAAAACTAAAAACATATTTGGAATCCACATAAAAACTGTTTAAAAAAAAACAAAAAAATTTTTTTTGTTTACATTGTTAATGAATGTTAGTTTCGATATATAAAAAGGTTCTAATGAGAAAATTTTTAAGCTAGCTGATAACCCACAAGAGTGGCATTCCGACGGTGAACCACTTCTAATGCATTTAAATGGCATAACTGAGCAGGGCTGCGGAGCCAGCAAATTTTTTTCCGGCTCCGGCTCCGGCTCCAGCATTTTAAAATTACCCAGCTCCGACTCCGGCTCAAGCATTTTAAAATTACCCGGCTCTGACTCCGCTCCGGCTCCAGCATTTTAAAATTTCGCGGCTCCGACTCCGGCATTTTAAAATTGTTTAAAAATTGTTCGGCTCCGACTCCGGCTCCGGCTCCGGCTCCGACCCCTTGTTATAATTCCTTCTCCATTTACAGGCATGAAATCATTAATTGTTTTAAAACTTTTTTTAAGGGGTATTGATGAAAAGCTAAATGTTTGTTATGGACATCTTTATTAACGTTAGAATTTAAAAACTTAGAAAAAATTATTATTATGAAATAAGAAATTTAAGGGGAGGTTTGAATATAAGGATCAATGCTCATACTTCCTAAATCTTAATATAATTCCTCTCTTCAACGATGAATGCCTGTACATTTACGTAATATAACTTTTATTGATATTTTTTTAGTTAAAAAGATAAAAATTATACTTATGTAGATTCATCCTAAAGTTTAAAATAATCCCTCTTTGAACTATGAGCTTGAACATATATAACAATTTTATTCAAAACAGATTTTAGTATATCGAATTAAATATTATAGTATATACTTATAGTATATATTCATATATATAATATATATACTTATAGTAATATATATAATAGAGTACTCAGATATTATATAGTATATATTTATTGTTATTATATTATATATAATATATATATACATTATATGCGTATATAATATATATTGGATTATGAGTATATATATGAGTAATATAGATCATATTATTACTACTAGTATTATTTATATTATATTACATACTATAGACTATCTAAATGCTATGCTATCAGTGCGTGTCAGATGCGCGCTTTTGATCTGTGTGAATCACCGCCCGTAGCAAGTGCCTCGGTTGAATTAATACACCTATACGCTGACCGAGTGCGGATCCGAGTATAAAATGACAGTATATATACTACTAGTAATATATATACTATATAGTATATATATGATATAAATATATATAGTTATATGTTATATATGTATATACCATATAAGTATATAGATATATATATACATTTTCTTCCTAACTTTTAAAATAATTTCTCTTGAACTGCCTGACCTATGTTATTTAAATTTATTCAAAACAAATTGTTCTTAAAATATTAAAATCATCAGATAAAAGTCTCTTTAACGATGTCCTTAGATCCGTTTTTATTATTTTTAAAGCAGAAAATAAAGCTTCGAAACATTCACTTTGACATAGGAGGCCAAAGCCTGTAATTGTGCAACGGGCACATCTTGCAATAATGTTTAGGATCAGCATATTCGATTGCCTCTTTAACTGATTACACTTTGATTTCGGTCGATTTTCATTATTCCATCCAATGACTTATGGAATTCTACTCTTTATTTTTCTAGAAGATTTTTAGGTTGATGTCTTTACTAGTAGATTGGTCTTTCTAGTTTTTCAATCGTGCTTTTCTGCATGCGCCAATTCTTTCCATTTTCTGGCAAATGTGGAGCTTCTCATCTTATCTGACAAAATTCTACAAGGCCAGGATTCCATGAAACTGCTGAACTTATTCTGACTCCGCCCAGATTCTGTCTGACTTAGCGTTACTCATTTTAAGGGTCCTAGTTTCGCAAGAACACTCCTTAGCTTTAAAATATCAGCATCTTCAGTTTGGGAGAAGGGGATTCTAAAACAAAAGATGTCGACAAAAAAAATATTTTTATTTTTCAGTTACATTCTTTCTTCCTTTCTTTTCATGGAAAGTTGTTGTCCAATGGATCTCCCATCTCTATTAAAAAAAATTTCTGTAGTCAATTTCTCTGATTGAATATTTTTGTTGTAAAGTATGGGTGTTTAAATAATTCTTCGAGTGTTTCGATTTGTTCCACTGACTGTCGGAGAGAAGGAAGTTCAAGAGTACCTCGGCAGCTCCATCATACTACTACCTAATAATCTTTTTAGTTGAGAAGCCTTAGACTTTATGACAAAGGACATTGTACTTCCCATCTGTTCTCTTGACTTAAGATTGCCACTTTTTCAGCTTGACTCTTTAGAACCTTCCATTAATTTTGGGGTATGTGCTGCTTTGCTATTTGTCTCGCCCTGCCTAATAAGATTTGCTCTGTGAGTATTGTGGAGACCTCACGCATTGCTAACTGTAAAGTATGAACTCACATCTCATGTGTTTCAATGTTAACGTATCGGAACATAGTCTTTTCAGTAGTTTTATCAAGTTCATTCTGAAAACAACTATATTCTTCGTTTTTGACATTCAATAAAATCGCAGTATAACATTTACCAATTTCCTATTCTCACCCTCATTGTCCTATTTAATTTTTCAATTCGTACTGATCATGTTTGATGCGTTATCGGTAACTAAGCTAATTACTTGTCTCTTGTTATTTCAAATTCTTTTAAGATGTCAGTAACAAATATCTTGAATATATTCGCTGAAATGTGAGGATTTTATTCTTTTACGTGGAGAACGTTGTGTTAGAAATATTGGTTTTTATCTTCGTCCACCAATATAAAAATTATTACCAAAATAATTAGCTTTGCCCATGTGTAAGTATCCATTTTTTAAATGCACAAAGCGTTCCTTTATGCAATTTTAAGCGTTTATTTTTTTGTTTATTTTTTCTTCTAGAACTATTTTACAAATATTTTTCCAGTCTAACGGGACTTCCAGTTTCTAAGCCATGTCTCCACACATTTTGCTTAACATCATCTGGTTATGAAAGAAAACTAATGGGTCACCTATCTTTAACAACCATTATAATCAATTGTATTTTGAATTTTTTCACTTAACATAGACAGAACAAGTTTAAGGCAACTGAAAAAGTTTCCACTTTAGTCTCAGTGTTTGAAATTAAAGGTTTCTCCTGATTACCTTTAAGTCTTCACCTTTCTTTTTAACAATTGCAGCAATGTCTGGATGATTAGCGTTTTAAAATGTCGCATTATTAAAGGATCCAATAGATGGTATTGTGACCCCATGGTAACTGTTTAGTTAGGCTGCGGACTGCTTTTGCTGCAATGATCGAACTGACAGTTTCCCATTCACTGTGTTAACTATTTCATACTGACAAATTGAAAGTATTTTTATCATGCAGCAGAGAGTTAATATTATTCAAAATACGAATGAGCGTGTTTTCCGATTTTGTTTAGTTGACATGATTTTTCTCAGGAAAAAAAAACTGAATTAATTAATTAAATAGATAAATCATAGAAGTACTCCGAACCTTTTTTATTATGAATAATAATAACATAATAAATTATGGTATTAAGAGAGAATATAATCATATAGGCTATATACTATATATATAATATAATATATTATATATATATATATATATATATATACTGAGTATATATATATATATATATATATAGTATATATTATATATATATACTATAACTTATATATATATATATATATATATATATATATATTTATAACACCTGTAGTAATAATATTAATGATTACTTAATTTTGTATTTGCCGGAGCAGGAGCAGCCTCTTTTTTTGCGGCTCCGGCTCCAGGTCCCCCTAAAATTTCGCCTCCGACTCCGGCTCGGCCAGATCCCCCAAAATTTCGCCTCCGGCTCCAGTCCCTCAAAAAGTTTCGCCTCCGGCTCCGGCTCCACCCAAAACCTTGCGGCTCCACGGCTCCGGCTCCCGCTCCGCAGCCCTGTAACTGAGGAGCTTGCTCGCATGACAAAAAAAAAAAATTCACAGAAGTGGAAGCCGCTTTATCAGCAACCCCTGGCAACAGCACTGATAGTGATGATGGTAGCTTTTCAGCAAATAAACCTACTGAAGATGGAAAAGATTTGGATATGTTAAACTTTGATAAGTTCATGGCCGAAATTGCACTGACATCTCATTCACCTTTAAAGTAATCACATCAAGGAACCTCATCGAAAAAACTTAAAAGACAGTCATCAAGGAGCAAAGATTATTCAAATTTGCAATCTGTGAAAGAGGAGATGAAGCTCTACGAAAACATGGAGATGCTGCCTACAGAAGAGAATCCTTTCATGTGGTGGCATGAAAATGGGCCAAGGCTTTCCATTAATTATCAGGCTTGCAAGCCAAACTATTATCCAGTCCTCCCTCAATCAGTCGAAGACGAGGTATTTTTAGTGTAGGTGGAATGTAAACAACCCCAAAAAGAACAGGCTCTCGCAGATACTTAGTGAAAGCTTATGTTTTTGCTTCACAATTTGAGGATTTTTGAATTTTGGTATTGAAATGATATCTATCTTTATCTTAAAGAGTATATTATTATTATGTCATGTGAATAATATCGTTTTTTTTATTTTGTCTTTTCAGCTGATTAATGAGGTCTCTTCTTCATATGTTTTATTCTTTATAATGTAGCTAGTTAATGAATCTTCTTGTAAATTGTAATAATGTTAAAACATAAAAGCTAGTAGCTAAACTTTGTTAATACTTACTGGAAAATGGAAATGGAATATTTTTTGAATAAACACAAACATAAAGTTATTAATATTATATTTTAATATAAATATTATTATTCCTTTAAAATACTATTTTAATTTATAAAATAAATATACATGGGCACAACCAAATATGAAATAAATGCAATCCTTTGTACAGGGATGCAATCCTGAGTTGCCTGAGCAGTACACAAATTCTGATTGTATTTTTGCTTTACATTATTGTATTTTATTATAGTAATTAAAGTATCGGTATCGGTATCGGCACCTAAAAAAATAGAGTATCGGTATCGGGCTCTTTTCTGGTATCGGTACATCCCTAGTTGGCATAAAACCCGGGTTTTTTGAAAAAGCCCAACCCACCCCGGGTTTTTTGTCTTTTTTCATTAAAAAAAATGAAAAAACCTGGGTAAAATTGGGCAAAATCAACAGAACTTAACCCTTACGATGCTTATATATATATATATATATATATTTATATATATAATATATATATATATAGTTACTATATATATAATATATATATATATATATATATATATATATATAATACGTATTTTATAGTATATATACGGTATATATTATTATATATGATATATATTATATATATATATACTATATATATATATATATATATAGTATATAGTATGGTAGGGAGAGAGTATATATTATATATACTATATAAAATATATGCGTGGAGAGTAAGTAATGTGTTCAATGAATAAAATATGGCTTACTTACTCATAGCGAAGAATGAGAAAAAAAGAAAGGAAAATCCAAGCGAAATTTATGATAATATGCTTAAACCACAAGGTAAGTACCTGTAGATAATTATTAAGACACCTCTTGTGGATACAAGAAAAGGGAAAAAAATAAAGAAGGGTTGGATTATGAGAGACTGTCTTGTCGTCCCGGATTAAACTAAGAATCTTGTCCAACAGCTGGGTCCATTTGGAGGGACCTTGTGTGTGATGTTCGCTATTGATGGAATGTGATTTCAAGGATGCTTAGAATAGGTAATTTAGGACAAAGGAGAAGAAAAGAAAAGTAAAATAAATAGCTTTATTTAAGATAGAGAATAATAGGACTATTTTACTTTCCTTTCTATACTATACTCTATACTCTAATTTCTATATCTACAGATCGGGAAGTACCGGAAAACTTCCGGTATGTCGTCAGGAGATTTTATGCAAAAATCTCAAAGCTTTAGAGTGTTAAAAGGAGATGGGGGGCAAAAATTAAAACTCGACTGCGAACACATTGGTGGAGCTGGTTTGGGATAGCCGGCGCTTAAAGTTCGATTTCTGTATCCCCCGTGTTACCCTCTGAAAAGGGATAAAACACAATTAAAAGGAAGTTTTTATAATAATAATAATAATAATAATAATAATAATAATAATAATAAAATAATAATAATAATAATAATAGTTAATCAATGAAAATGAAAAGTATTTATTAATGGAAATGAGGAGACATGTTTATGGTCTGTAACGATTTCTTAGGTCTAGTGGCTGTTCCTCATATATGTATAAAACATTTAGGCCAGGGACTTAAATGTAAGGTTTCCAAGATTGCAGATGATAACAAATTGGCTACCTCAGTAAGGAATAATGATGGATGTATAAGATTTAAAAGATAAGGAGGGAGCTGTAATCGTGATGGTGATTGAGCAGGTTCATTCCTTCTTAACTAAAATCTTTCTCTCCTTTCATAATCATTGTTCGAAATCGTGCTTTGTTCTTGGCATTCAGGCTAGAGGGACAGTGCATATTCGGAGGTGGAAAAATTCTAGTTCTCCTATCACTCTCGCTAATTTTCATTCAGCTTAGAAATCGTTGCAGGGATACTCTTGACGAGCAAAGCGGAGGCTTTTCCTTGGTTCTTCCTACTGGAACAAAATTTTTTCTGGCTCTATTGCCAAAAACATCGAGCAAAACTCCGGCTTAATCGGCCTTTCCTCCTCTTATTCGATCTGATGACTCTGTGCTAATTTCTCCAACTGAAAAGGCCAATATCTTTGGCCTTCCTATTTTCCTCAACTCAACCCTTGGACGATTCTGGCATTCCTCTTGCTACCCCTTCTCTCTAAGGTGTCCTATGCCTTTGCTGTGATTACTCATTTGATCGGGTGCATGGCCCCTGAAAATCTATGAACGTTTAGGAAGGTGGGTGGCCCGGATAGCTTCCTCCCCAAATTTTGAGAAGTATGCTTCGCTGCTATTCCCACCCCTCGATAAACTCATTACTCTACTTACTTCTCAATACTAGCCACTTTCCCTCAGTGTTGGAAGGCCGCACACGTTCAACCTTTTCCAAAAAAAGGAAGCCGCTTATATTCTAAAATATCGCCATATAGCTCCTCGCTTGTATTTCTATCGAGATCTTTGAAACTCTTGTCAACTCTCACTTCTTAGATTCATCTGGAAACTCATTTCCGATCGCCAGTACGGCTTTCGGCTTTCGTGGGTCTACTGCGATATACTTTCCTATCACCGATTTATGTTTCGCTCTTGTAGGAACTATGGGAGACTTTGCGTGGTGGCGCTTGAAAAGTATACAAAGCCTTTGACCGAGTATGGCACGCGTCACAACTCTCCAAGCTCAACTCTCCAAAGCTTATCATCCTTGGGTTTACTCCTTCTCTTGCATCTTTATGTCCTAGCTTTCTTTCATAATCGCCAATGGCAGCTGGTTGATGGGGCGAATTCTTCTTTTTCTGGTCAATAGTGGTGTTCCTTCCAGAAGAGCTTCTTTTATTCTCCTGAACTTTATTCCTAGTTTCATTAATGGATCTTTTCTCACCTGCACCTCTAACTCTATCACTCATATGCCAATGACTCGACCCTTTCATTCTTCAACTCATATCAATTCTGCTCCCTCTTTTTACTTCTAGAATTGCCTCTCGCTTAATTTTCAGATTTTCTATTCTCGCTGATCTGCGATAGAATTTCGGATGGGGTTCGTTCTCAACCTTGTAACATTCAATTCTTTAAAAACCCAACTTTACAAAAAATTTCCTTCTCCAAAACACCTTCTACTTTCCCTATCTCTTTCGACGTTCTCTCGTCTCTCTGTTGAAAATATAAACATCCTTGGCATTAACATAAACAAAACAATGCTTGGAAACCTCACATCACAACGTTTGCTAGGGCGGCCTCAAAGAACTGAAAGTTCTGTTTAGACTGCAGGACTTTTTTTCTTCTTCTCAGTTTCCTCCAGCTATAACAAGGGTCTCATCCGCCAATGTATGAAGTACTGGCTCTCACATCTGGGATGGGTGGGAGCTCCTCTGCGTTTCACCCAGCTTTGTTGGCACGGTCAAGCCCAAAGCCAACAAGGCTTATAAACTGTTCTGTAATTTCCAGTTCACTTGACCCTCTATCTTTGCAGCACGATGTTGGTGCCTTATCTTTGATTCTTATAGGTACTACAACGGCAAGTGCTTGAGGAACTTATCACTCGCGTATCACCACCTTTTCGATGCCCTCGTAGCACAAGGGGCTCCCTGCTTTCTCATGAATTGTTTTGTGTTTGTACATTAGGTAATTCCAGGCTAGTTTCGCTGTGGTGCTTCCTTCTTTCCCACACCCTTCTGTTTTGTCAGAATTCGCTTGTATCTTCGTGCTATTTCCATGAATTTAATCTCCTCACTTTAAGCCTGCGTCTGTGCTTATTTGCGTAATTTGCGCTAGAGGTGAACTTTTTAAGCCGCTGACCTTACACCCCCTTCTTGAATTGGGCTCTACCATGAGTGGTGGTGACAACTGTAAAAAAAAAAAAAAATTCCTTGGGTGGGCAGATGTGTAGCAAATGAACTAAATCTCCTACTCACCCCATCCAAAAAAAATCTTTCATTTTATCCCAAAAAATCGCACTCTCTTCAACATTACCCTCAGATGGACTATATGTACAACCACACAAATTTTGACCTTCAGACTTAATTTAACCTTAGGAATTCTAGTACTCTCACACAAAATCTACATAGCTCTCCACCAAAAGTCACTCATCAGAATCAGATAGGGCACAGACTCATCGGCCTGTTAGCGACCAGTAAGATCCCGCGGTGTATCTCCCCTGGTGTGTGCTATTTACGCGAGAGGATGTGGCCTACTTATCTTCCTGCGCTATGTTCTCCCATACCTATAGCGAGCCGGTTCGATGCAGTAAGGTGCCTCCCACGTCATTTGCAAATCCCTTCTTTCCCCTCTCATCCCTTTCCACACCAACACATT
Organism: Trachelipus rathkii; assembly: GCA_015478945.1. Lineage (NCBI taxonomy): Eukaryota > Metazoa > Arthropoda > Malacostraca > Isopoda > Trachelipodidae > Trachelipus > Trachelipus rathkii. The sequence continues at coordinate 11,495 of JABUQX010109810.1, forward strand.
CACACCAACACCACTCATTTTCACTGTTTCCTTTCATCTTTGTTTCATCACAGCGAGCAAATAAAATTTGGCCTTTCTTAATACATCCACCACCTCTTCCCAACATTTATTTCTTTGACATTCCATGTACCAATATGATTCATACATTTTCCCCAAAAGATAGGCCTTTTACGGCGATCTCAACCTTCTCTGAGGCATGTATTAGCATTCCTGGCAAAAGATAAGTGGTATTGGGCAGCCAACCTAACTACACCGTCCCTTAGTCGCCTCCTGTCATGAAGCGCAGTTGACATACGATGTGTAGGACCATTTTCTCTACCACACATAGGAGGATATAAGGGATTAGGGATGTCTTGTAAGATATGTCATAAGAAGAGGGGTGTGAATGTAAGTATGTGTATATGATATGCAGATAAAAGGTGGTGTCTCTAAGATATTGTCGGGAGGATGAGTGTGGACATGAATGTAGAAAAGAAAGGCGAACCATTAGGCACTGGAATGTCATACATACCATAAGCAAAATGGGTATATATATATATATATATTATTATTATTACCATCTCTCAGGTAGGGTTTTCGCCCTGTCAGTTGACCAGCATCTTCTTCTTCTGGCCCCGAAAACTCTTGATCCTATAGGTATATAACTCTGAGAACATACTTTCTCGCGCAATGATTGTGCTGATCGTCTTAGTCCTTGATAACCACTCAGTAGGGTTTCACCCTTTCAATGGAGCTAGCATCTTCTTCCATTGGTTCTGAAACTCGTTCTCCCAGAGCTCTCCAGAAAATCGTGTTTCTAGGCGCATAAGATTCCAACGCTGGTCCAAGAGTATTACAAGCAGAAAAGTAAAGGCCGGGTTGCTAGCCCTGTCGCCCTATATATATTATTAATAAGTATTAATATTTGAGTTAGGTTGAAGTTAATAGCCAAGCGAAGAGGTCTCTCTCGTATGATCCGTTGTGTCGTTTTGTTTTCCAAACTCATCTGGCCAGAAAAATTTAGTGCAATTTTTCTAATTAAGTTTTTTTTCCCAAGTTCAATTTCTTTTAAAATTAGATAATCCAAAAGAACTAAAATGCGGAAAATATTGTCACTCCTCATTTAATGTTTCAGATTAAATTATATTTATATTCTTATTAAATAAACGAAAAGAAATCTTGTCGAAAATTTTGCAAACTCCTCCATTAAATTTTGTTCAAAATAAAATTATGCGTCTTTCTATAAAAATTTAAAACTGAATCATTAATTTTTAGTAAAATTCTTGTTTGCAATAGTCTGACCAGTTCTTCAATTTCAAAACCTTCTCATCTGAATTTCTGAAAGCTATCAGCTTTAGTTGGAAGTCTTGCAGCCTTCAGGCTTCTTTTTTTCCTCAGTGTTCTTCTGTTTCTTCTCTTGTATTCTCTCCCCTCTGTTTTCATTCCGTCCATCTTCGACAACAGTCAGATCATATATAAATATAATATTATATACCTATATATAATCATATAATATAATATATATATTATATATATATACTTATACTATATAACGATACCTATGATCATATATATTATACTTACTATATATATATATATATACTATACTATATATATAATAGCTATATACTATATATATAATATAATATATAATTAATAATACACATTTTTACATCGTTACCAAAAAAGAAAAAAAAAAAAAAAAAAAAAAAAAAAAAAAAATAAATAAAAAAAAAAAACAAAAAATAAAAAAATCTAGTTATTTAGTCGTTACTTCGTTACTCGGAAAAAGTAGTTGCGTTATTCGTTATTCCGTTTCTTTGAAAAGGAAAGTAACGAAGTCCGTACTCCGTTACTTTTAGCTGTCAATATTACATTAATTAAGCGATCTTAAGCAATTTTTTAGGTTTGTGTATATTAACTTTTCAACATTTATCATTATTATTACAAAAACATTCCCTCATGTAAGACCCTAGCAGACTCAAGCCTTAGTCCCTTTGCATCCACCAACGATTTAATTTGCACTAGCCACCTTCCTGCCCTTCACAACTTTCCTACCTTCCTTGCATTCATCCGTTCCCTTTTCATCCAACATATATACTAATATTTAAACCAGACACTTGTTTTAGCTGCTCACCATGTCGAGAAATGTCCTCACTTACAACCATAACTTACTCTTTATCCTTCACTTACCTTCAACTCTTCTTTTACCACACCCAGCCAATCTCCTCTACCAATCCTTCTCAAAACTCTCTCAGATTCGCCCCACAAAAACCAAATCATCCGCATATATATAGGTAGGCATCCTCACTGTCCTTCCATACTCCATTATTCTAACCGAGATTGGGAGTCGGGAGTCGCGAGTCGGGAGTCGGTAATTATTGAACAGAGTGGAAGTCGGAGTCGGAAGCGGTGTCGGAGTTGGAGTCTGTAATTTTGAAAAGGTGGAGTCGAAGTCGGAGTCTCTAATTTTGAAGAGGGTGGAGGTCTGAGTCGGAGTTGAAAATTTTGTGCAAGTGGAGTCGGAGTCGGCCTGATTCAACACCATCCCTAGCCATCCCACTTCTAATTTTTTCATAACCCCATCCCTATACAAATTGAATAACCAAGAAGACATAGCACATCCCTGCCTCACTCCGCTATTAATATTAAAACAATCACTTTCAACTCCGATATATTCTACATACGCTTTACTATCGTCATATATACTTTTCATTCCATTGCACACGCTTCACCACCAACACCATATATGAACTCAACACCTGCTTATAGAGTTTCCGTATTAATCATTCATAACGCCTTTTTTGCAAAATACAAACACCTAAATACAATTTATTCTTCTTACTCCCTCATTTTCTCAATCATTTTATTTCAATGTAAAAGATTTTGATCCACACATCCTCTACCACTTCAAAGCCACCTTGTTCTGCACAATCAGTCCTTCAGTCACTCGACGCTTTCTTTCGACCAAAATATAAGTATATATCTTCCCTACTACAGTTAATAAACTAATTTCCCTATAATTCCTACAGTTACCCTTATGCAAGAGTACTATAGCTGCTATTACTCCTCTCTCCATCCCTCGAACTATGCTCTCCATAAACATTTTGTTACACAACTTCCAAATCTAATCAATCACCATCTCGCTCCGTTCTTGATCATTTCACCGGTAAATTCATCTATACCTGCAGATTTACGCACTTCTTCACACTTTCTCGTCTACAAGTATTACCTCCTCGACGCCTAACTAATGACCTCAGCCAAAATACCTATTCCTCGCACCATCCCCACACACATTTCACTATCACCTCTTACATTACTGCCAATGTTATGCAGATTTTTCGAAGTGTTCCCCACACACTTTAGTTACATTCATTATTATCAGTTACGAAAAGAACCACCATCCCTATTCATTCATTATTCTATGCAAATAATTTCTGTTTATATAAACTATTAATATATATATATATATATATATATATATATATTATATACTTATATATATTATAATACTATATTATATATATCATATATATATATAATTAACATATATATAATATATATATATATATATATATATATATATATATATATATATATATATATATATATATATATATATATATATATATATATATTATATATATATATATATATATATATATATTATAAAAGATATTTTTTTAGCTTGATTGGTGGTGGTCATTCAAAGAAAGTCGAACAAAATGTAACGGATAAAAAGTAACGGAGAAAAAAATAATGGAACTTATTCGGAGCGTACATGAAAGAAAAAGTAACTAGTCCGTTACTCCGTTACTGAAAAAACTAGTTCGTTAGTAACGGCAGTAACGGATCGTGCCCACCTCTGTAATATATATATATATATAATATATATATATATATATATTATATATATATATATATATATGTAGTATATATGTTATATATATGTATTCTATATGTATAAATATATTATATATATATATATGTATATATATTGTAAGTTATTTTAAAATCCTTACCACCAAGTACCATCCATTTATCTGATTATGTATGCTTATTTGTCGTTCCTTGTTTCAGCAATCTCTATGAATCACACTTTAGTCATCATGACTCTCTAAACTCTTTATAAGGTAATGATCTCGGAATAAGATTCAGGTATTTGGAAATGGCTGTAAATGTGCATAATATTCTAAGATGTCCTCTTTGTGAGTATAATGCTTTGTTTAAATTATTTTAGGACCTGAATTTGTAACCAAAGAAAAACCACAAAGGTTTCCCCAACTCTAATTTAACGGCCAGTTATCCGCTCTCAAGCATCCTCAAAAGTATTTTGAGGTAAAGTAAAAGTCAAACATTCTTTCTTTCCTACTTCTTTCTTTGACATATCTTACATACTTAAATTTAATATTTTTATAAGTAAATCATAATTATGAAGCTCTTAATATTAACGTAAAATCTTGCAATAATTGAAAATAGTCACATAACATATACTATTATACATGAATATTAACGTAAGCTTACATTGATCTTTTAGTAATTATCTTAAAATCTCTTTCAATTAGGACCCGGGTCAGGGGACTCATTTACCACTTTTACAAAAATCGTCCAATTTGATCCGGGTGAGGATCTTATTGGCTATTTGCAACTTGCAACCCTACAACTCTCAATTAAGAAACTTGGCATGGAGCCTTTTTACAAACTTAAATTACATTTTTTTAACATTAGAATAAATAATTAAAAACATTGCATAAAATCTAATTACGTATTGTTCAGGCAATCATGCAAATGATATGATTTATTTAATCAAAATTCACTTCCTCAGCGCTTGATTATATATATTAAGTTATTGAATCAAATTTGTGACTATACTTATAGTAGTGTGTAGCATGGACTACTAAAAACGTTTAATTTAATAAAGAAATGTGAATTCCTTTAACTTAAATATATTATTTTTTACAAACTTTGAAAAGCGCAGTGCAGACAATAGTGATGAGTGATTAAAAAATATTACTATTTAATATAATACTTTAAACATCCCTAAAACTACTTAACTTTAAAAGCCTTACTTTTCTATTGTGCATAATTTGTACTAAAACTGAAAAAAACAATTTCCATTATTAAGTGGTTATCACCTTCAATTATTTTAAAAGTTATGATTTAAAATTTTGTATAATATTATTTATGTCTTAATTATAATTACCCCAAATCTGGGAAAAGGTAAAGTAGATACCTACCTAGGTAGTGAAATTTCAAATGGACTCTCATTTCTAAATTTAATAAGTAACATTGTATAGGAACTCAATTTTTGACTCAATATTATAGGTAATATGTTTTCTAGACTCGAGGTATCCATATGAACTCTCCTTTTTATATTAATATTTATGTATTAAAAAGCCTCAAATGGACCCCAGTAGTATTTCATATGGACTCACCCATATTTCATAAGAGGTAAAGCCTCAGGACTTGAACTCACTCAAAATTAATTCAATAAGTAACGCCTAAGGACTTGAATTCTTAGATAGGTTAACTTATTTCAATCATTCTCTATTTAAATATTAGTGTATATAATGCATGTATGATTATTTTTGAGTAAAATAAAATGTGTGTTTTACATGTTTAAAAACATTTAAAAATAAATAAAAATCATAAAAAATATCACAACCTTCTTTGCTTCACTTGATTATAAAAAACAAAATTAAAAATCATCATTTATGTTTTAAAGAAATTGCTTAAAGGTTACTAAAGCAGGTAATTAACTTTTCAAAATCATCAAATCTCAACATCGCCATTAAGCAGAAAGAGAGGAAGCATTCATAGGTCGGACGTGTGGCAACTGTATTTTCTAGGACACGATAGTTGCCCCTACGGCCTTAGCTTAAACAGTAAGTCTTTATCATACTCCATTCTCAATTCTTCGTTCATTATCTTTTTAATTATAATATATATATATATATATATATATATATATATACTATATATATATTATATAGATATAAATATTATAATGATAATAATAAGATATAC
>JABUQX010109810.1:25000-39794 GCA_015478945.1 Trachelipus rathkii
CTCTTCCTACCTAAAAGCAAAGTTTACCATATTATATATGGTATGGTAAACTTATGGTAAATATATGGTAAATATATGGTAAACTTTGCTAAAAGGTCGTGGCCTGGCTGCCATCCTCACACAGTATTGGCTCCTCCATCGCCATCGTGTAAAAACGAAAGGGCCAAGGCCATGAAGCCCAGCCTTATGAAAAAAAAAAATAATAATAATAAATTGGTTTTGCCCACCCGATGATAAGGAAATGAAAAATAGCCTAGGAAAAAAAACGTTCACGTTGCTTCGAGCGGTAAAACTTTCACCAGGCTCCAGCGATTGACACGACAAACATGCAAAAGTCCCACGTTCGCGGAAGAATATATATGAGAGAGGATCTTAACATCGCAGAAACAGTGATGTCCCTCAAGAGTTCATGGCATGTCAACCACTCCATATAATAAATATAATTAAAAATATAGTACCTCAATCCAATGCTATAATTTTCGGACCATTTTCTGTGTGAGTGCATGGTGGACGCGTGTACCTTTTCGAGGCAAAATTCAAATAGATATAATATAACTGAAAATAGCAAAAGTTTATTTTTATAATCATAAACACTTTTAGTTTTTTGTCTAGGTACTAAATTTTGAAGGAAAATGCTTAATGATTTTTTATATTTAACTTTTTGGCGGGAAATTTAGTCACAAAAATTTGTACACGCCCCACCAGTACATCACAACAATTGGTCCCAAAATTATATGCATTTGGATTGGAAGTATCTTATAATTTAATTGTATTTTACTATGACTACTCTCCGAGAAAGTTCATGGTGGTCCCAAATAATCATAGTAGAGATTTATACTGTGAAATAATCAACTAGATCTGCTTTTGTTCTATTGTGTTTCCCCTTAAAGGTTAGCTAACGAACATCGTGCTAAAGCTACAAATTTGACATATAGTGTGTATATATTTTGAGATTTCTAAGCGGTAATAAAGAATTGAAAAATATTATATTTGCGGCCATGAGAAACACGAGGCAGTGTGACAGAAAATGTGGATAATATAATTAAATGGATATTTAATAACATAATAATGCAAATTTACTAAATCTTCCTGAAAATATGGACTAATGAAATTTTAATAAGTCCTACCTAACTTCACTGAGTTCAGTCATCATGAGATTATATTATGTATATAATGAAATCATAAATTTTAAGTGCGTAAAAAACCGTGTGCAGAAAACATCCAGAGTAAATGTTCTGCTTGTAAACAGTGAGCATTATTTAATAGTTTGTATTGTCTCTCGTATTGTCATATGTGATTGTGGACTTGTGGTTATATGAACTTTGCTTGGGGTATATCAGGGTCGGATTAAGATCTTAGAGGCCCTAATGGCACTTTATAAGATTTTGGTGTGCCCATTACATAGGTATATTCAAATATAAACATTATAAATCAAGAAAATTAACATGTTCTCGTTTCTACGAGGTTAGAAAATTTTATGTTAACTAGTAATATAATTTGTTTTTTTCTGTAATTGAATATTGCATAGAACCCCAACAAAAAAAATAATAATAAAAAAACATAAATAAATTACTATCATTACATGGTGTATAATTTCACTTTTATGGATATAATCAATTTAAAAATTCTACCTCAAATTTCAAACCTTGTTAATTTTCAGGCAAAAAGTAACAATGAAGATAAAAAAATTATCAAAGTTCGCATTTGATGCTCTAAGCGCGTACTTTATTGTGCTTAATGTAAGACCGTTTCGTTTTTGTCATTGGTGCTTAGCTCGATAAGATTATGCTTGCCTTAATGTTTTATCACGATTGTTCGGAATAAAGCGAAATACGATTTCTCATAAAGTATTTTTTGTTTAGCAAACATTTGGAATTGGAGCTGTTGGATGGACGCGACGGTGGTTTTGGGAATAAATAGAAATTTAAAATGACAAATACAAATGCGAAAAATGAAATAAATCAACTAATTGTGTTGAGTTTATCGATTGGAAGGATATATATATATATTCTAATATGGAATGAAATCAGTTCATCCACGTCTTATATACCGAGCCTACCATTTATTCCTGCCATCTTGCTTTGTTACTATTTTTCTTGTAAAGAACGTGCTTAATATCGACATTAGTCACATTGGAATAGATAATAACCTTGCAGAAATTAAGGAAATTTTCATTACGTTTGGTGAGCGTGATTCTGTCATGTATGATTTGCGGTTCTTGTTTTGATTCAATAACGAACTGCAAACTCGAGCATTTTCGTTTTATGCTGTTTTTGTACGACAAAAAGCTAATAATCCGAAAACGCGCTTTAATCCAGCCTGGTATGGCGGCTGTGGACTGTGGCAGATATCTGTTAGATATTATTTCTAATTATCGCTATTCAGTTATTTAAACTGTAAATACACAGACTGGAAATTTGGGGTAGATTTTGCACTTTGCCGATTAGGTTTTGTGTGGGTAGTACAATCTGGTGCATTACTGCTACTTAATTAAAAGTTACTTCAAGGAAGTGGCAAGTAGATTAATTCGTTAAGACGCTGTTCCCCAAAATAGCAACGAGCCTTGGGAGCGTATTTCTATAGAATTTAAACGCTAAACAAATAGGTTAAGTAAATTGTTAACATAAATAACTAGATATATGTATGAAGTGTAAGGCGTATTAATTTCCGCAAGTGTTTGAATTAAGTTTTCTTGATTTGTTCTAATCTCTGTAATATGACAATATATCAGCTTAGTACGTTATGCATCATAAAGACTGTAATTGAATAATGCATTGAACATACGTTTATAATGAGCGAACGTTGAAGCTGGCATTTAATATTTCCGTTAATCCCTGCAAGTTGTTGCTGCCTCACAGCTTTTCTCTGTTACAGCTAGTTGTTCTAATGTTTATTTATAACAATACTTCACAGTACCTATTGATTTATTATATTACGAATAATACTTGTAATAATGATATATTATTATTTAATAAGAGTAATAATGGAGAAGTTGATAATGAAGTAAAATAATGATAATATTTAATAAAGATAAATTAATATAGGAATAATAATAATAAATATTAATAATAATATATAAGAAATGAATATAATATAATTAATTGATAAATAATATGTAGATATAATATATATATGTTAATATATCTGCCCTATTATATAGCTGTCTATATTTCAGTTTTAGGACAGGAATTGTTTTTTTCAAGAAAAATAGTAGAGTCTCTGTTGCTATATCCTTTTACCATGATGATATATATTATATATTATTTATATATATATATATATATATACTAGATATATATATATATATAGTATATATAGAGGATATATAGTATAGTTATATTGTGTATAGTAGTATAGTGATATATAATATAATAGTATATAGTATAGTATAGGTATATATATATTAATATAGTATATATATTATATTATATATATAATATATTATATATATATATATTTATATATATATTATATAGATATTATATATATATAGTATATAGTATATATAATATATTATATATATATTATATAGTATATAATATATATATATATAGATTTTTTTATTATAAAAAATAACTGTAGGTAATAAATTAGCTTGGGCTTTGCGAGTCTGGCAACTCGCCAATTTCAGTAGCAAGACTCACATCATTGTTTTCTATTTAAACGGTGGTCAACGTGGTATCGCAGTCATCGCTATTGTTGATAAATTGTTTGAAATAACTAATTAATCTTGTTGAATGATAATTGCAAGATAAGTTCACATTAATACTTGCGTACCTAAAAAATATGAAATAACTAATATCACGGAATTATGGGTCCCTCAGCGCATAAGAATGCGAGTGCGGGAAATGCACTTAACATGGCCAGAGAACGGACAGACATAGAATGCGGCATTGCAAAAGGATGGTTCACGCAAAGCACCAATACTGGTGCTAAATATTAATAAACCAATTATATAACATGTTGGCTCGAATATGGGCGATATGGATATGAGTATCGTGGAACTGCAAAGCTGCTTAAAGAAAAACTAAAAAGAGAATACCATCTCTGTGTTGGACTTCACAGAGTTGAAGATTATGGTAGCCTCATCTGTTGAACGAATGGAAAAAATGCAGAACACCATAGACGAACAACAACAACTTCTTCAGCAGCAACAAACCCAAATAAATGAATTAATGAGGGAAATGAAAAGAAGGGAAAATTCACTAGAAGACCGGAAGCATATAAGGGAACTTGTAAAGGAAGAACTTTTAGAAATTGAAGACAAGCGGAGAAGGAAAAATAACTTAGTAATTTATAATCTAGAAGAAGTGAATATTGAGCAGACAAACTTAGAGGAGGCTGAACAAAAGGACAAAACCTGTAGCTCTGAAATCTTTAAAGAAGTGGGAGTAACAGAGTTCGAGATAGTAAGGGTAAAAAGGCTGGGAAACCGTAACTCCAGACCACGACCCATACTTATAGAAATGAAAACTGCTGACCAAAAATGGGATGTCCTTAAAAGAGCAAAAAATATAAGATATAGTACACGCTTCAAGAATATATATATAAACCCGGACCAAACTAAAAAAGAAAGAGAGGAAGCAAAGCAGCTGAGGAATGAAATACATGAAAGAAAACAAAATGGAGAACAAGGACTATACATTAAACAGGGAAAAATATGCAAGAATGGAAATTTTTAATAAGGAAAGGCAATGATACCGGACAAACAGATATGGCAATGTACAACAGGCTAACGTTAAATATGATTAATATACAAGGATTAACAAAAACAAAATTAACTGAGATTGAGTTGTTAATAAATACAGAAAATGATATAGTACTTTTAGTAGAAACACATCTCACAGAGGACAGATTCATACTTAGAGATGACCTTGACAAAATTTTTAGTAATAGAAAGGAAGAGGATAAAAAAGGGGGAGGGTTAATGGTTATACATAAGAGAAATAAGCATATAGAAGTAGAAAAACTTGATGGAAAGCATAATGATATCCTTTACTTCAAGGTTAAAGTGCATGATACAGAATATATATTTGTATTAGTATATTTTGCAACAGGAAGCAAACCAGAAGACGTAAGAAGAAATATCAAAATAAGAAAAGAGTGCGAAAGACTGATAACATATGAGAGTAAAAATAATTTCATGATCCTCGGGGATTTCAATGGGCACTTACCATGGTTGGGAAGACAACAACTTGATAAACAGGGGGAAATGGTTTTAGAGTGGATAGATAAGTTTGAGTTGAAACTCTTAAATACAACTGAAGAGTGTGATGGGCTCTACACATGGCAGAGGAATGACATGAGAAGTGTCATAGATTTTGCTCTGGCTAATAATGCTATGAATAAACATTTTTATTCAATGAAAATAGATGAAAACCAAGAAGTATTTGATCTATCAGACCATAATCTAATACAAATATATCTAAGAAACAAAGTAAGAAGGCCTAACTATAAAAAAGGGAGATGGTGCAATATCAAATATTATAGTACAGAACCAGATCTGATGACAAAATATGTACAACACCTAGAAAATAAAATGCAAAATGAAGGAGTGGATACATTGGAAGAGATGAACAAAATCATTAAACAGGCAGCCGATGATACCTTATTAAAAACATATAGAAAGAAAGAGGAAAAAAAAACCGGAAAAAAGATAGAAAGACCTTGGATGACAGAAGAAATAAGAAAGGCGATAAAAAAAAGAAGAGAAATTAATAGGAAAAGAAGAAATGAAGCAGAAGAGCATGCCAAAAATATGCTCTGGGAGCAGTATAAAGAACAAAAAACAAAAGTGCACAAACTTATAACACAAGAAATAACAACATATGAGAAAAAACTAACAGATGAAATAAAATCTGATAAAAACAACAAATTATGGGAGAATATAAAGAAACTTAAGGGAGTAGATAGAACCATGAAGGAGACTAAACTTCATTATGAAAATGGTAAACTAATACCAAAGGAGGAAATAGGAAAAGAATTAACTGGATTCTGGGAAACCATATAGCGTCGGGCGGGGTGACCAGGCCCGCCTCTTTAGGAGGGGTGATTCGGTCCACTCTAAATAAAATAAAAAATAATAAAAATTTTTTTTTTTTTTTTCGCTCATTTTATAGCCACGCGGTAGTACTACAAGTTTTATTTAGATCATATTTAATTCTAGAAAGTTTTTATATTTTTAAAAAATGTTAGAAATTAGGGTACAAAATTTCCTTAAATAGAACTTCACTCTTGAAAAATGTGATTTTTTTTAACTTCGTTATAAAATGAAAAATTGTGGATCGATTTTAATTATTTTTTCAGTGGATACACTCGAGTATGTTAGCTTTAAACTGGCAAAGTAAAATTTTTGATCCAAACAAATTTTAGTTTTTGCAAAAAAAAAAACGGGGCCTAACTTGGTCCGATTCACCCCGCCGTAAAAATTGATGGAGGGGTGGCTCGGACCACCCTCGTTTTTCGTATTTTACGTATTATTATTGACATTTTTATTACGTATAATTAATTTAAATGATAATAAAAAGTTATTTATATTAAGTGAAAATTTTTTAAAAAAATGAAATTTTAATAAAAAAAACGAGTTCAAAAAAGTGTCAAAATTTTAGGGCGGAGAGGGGTGAATCGGACCACCATTGATTTATACTTCGTTATTTTATTATCATTATTGACATTTTTATTACTTATTTAAAAATATATGATAAATAATTAAATTATATTAAGTAAATTAAATATAAAATTGAAATTAAATAGCGTAAAGACGAATTTAAATAAACAGATGGTCCGATTGACCCGTCATGGTGGTCCGCTTCACCCCGCCACGGTCGGGCTGACCTCGGGCGTTATTCAAACTTTAATAAAACTTTTATTAATAGAATTACATTATTATTTTTTTGTGTGCTTATGCCCGACTATAGGGCCGTTGATTTTACAAAAAAAAAAAATTTCCATAACAGTGCATTAGGGGAAGAGTCCGGGACTGAATGCGCAAGGCAAGGTAAGACTATGACCCACAGAAACCATATATACTGCAAACATGAAAACCGAATTACTGAAGAATGGGACGATAACTCGAAAGAGGAATATAAAAGACTTAACGAACAAAGATACCAACGGATACAAAGTGGAGTACACCAATTTCCGGTACAATTGAGAGAACATATGGACATGGCAATAACAGTAAAAAACTCCATAACACCCATGAACAAACCAGTCATAACCACTGATAAAGTCAGAAGGTGCTTACAAAAGCTAAAAGGGAAGAAGGCACCAGGGCCAGATGGTCTTAAGCCAGAACTATATAAGGTATTAATCAGAAGTGAACAATGTATACAGGTTCTCACAAATTGTTACAACAAAGAACTAACAAAGGAACATAAACCGACATCATGGAAATCATCTATAACAAGTATGATAGAAAAAAAGAGGAATCCAACTGTAAAAGATTTAAGGCCTATCGCATTAACTGATACATCCTACAAACAATTCATGACATTAATTAAAAATGAAATTGAAGAACACATTAAAATATGTGATGAAATAAAGGAAAATCAATCAGGGTTTACAGAAGGTGCAAGAATTGAGGATAATCTTTTTCTTTTGCAATACTGCGTGGAAGAATCATACAGAAGACACCTACCATTAATTGTAGTCTCTATAGATTTCAAAAAAGCTTTTGACTCAGTAAGTAGGGAATCACTGATAAGAGTTCTAAAAGAGTACAAGGTTCACCATGAAATAATAAGCGCCATTGCACAAGTATATACAGACGACAAAACCTACATTAAGTTGGGAAATGAAATAGAAAATGTAGAGATAGAAGTTACTAGCGGAATAAAGCAAGGGTGTACAGGATCTACTACATTATTCAAACTTGTTACTTACAAAATAATTAAGGAATTGGAGAAAGAAAAGGGATTCAACAATGGTTCCATAAAAATAAACAGTCTATTCTTTGCTGATGATGGCCTGATCTTAGCAGAAAATGTAAACGATGCAGCTGCAAATATTAGGACATTACTACAGATAAGTGGGGAATGTGGTCTAGAAATAAACAAAGAGAAAAGCAATGTACTGATTTTTAACATGGAACAACCACCAACGGAGATTGAAGGTATCAAAGTGGTGGACAAAATAAAATACCTAGGCTTAAATATAAACAATGAAAAAAACATGTTTAAAACTCAGAAGCTGCATCTCATAAATAAGGCCCACACCTTGGCTAGCCAAACAGGTTCAGTCATTGAGAAGAGCTGCAACAAACTGCTTATAGGGAAAACGTACTGGAAAAATGTGGCACTCCCAGCTATTTTATATGGATCCAATGTAATGTGCTTCACAAAACAAGAATTAGATAAGTTACAAACAATTGAAAACACAGTATACAGGAAGATACTAGGAGGGACTAGGTACACCCCCACTGCAGTTCTGAGGGGAGAGATTGGAGCATCATCAATGCAGGGAAGAATAATAACTAACAAGTTAAAATATATGAAATCAATATCAGAAGGAAAAAAAGAAGTCTTAAAACACATACTTGAAAAAATGAAAGCAGAAGGGAAAAAATGGTGGAAGACTGCACTTGGATACATGGACAAAGTTATGATAGACATAGTAGCAATAGAAAGGCTTGACAAGAAAGAGATTGCTGAAAAAGTAAAAGCTGTACAAGCTTGGGACCTACATCAATGGAAAGAAGATATAGGAAGCAAAGATAATGTACCGAAGATGGAAAATAGGAATTGAAGAAAGCTCAGATTACGACAACTCTTCTACTCAGTGATACTTTTCAGGGCCAGATCCAATACTTTTGAACCTAAAATGGAGAAACAGGTTCTCAAATGGCGAAATTAACTGTACATATGTGATTGAAGAAGACCTGATACCTTCATTTGTTTGCCCAGAATAATGAAGATCTTAGAATTACACTCCATTGAACCTTCAAGACCACATGCAGAAGACCTAAATGAGGTTGCTGGGAGATGGTTATTTCTCACAACATGGAGGAAGTTAAATACATTTTAGGGAAGATGTGGGGAGAAAAAAGGATGTCTTCAACAAATGGCAATAACAATAGGTGTGATTTAACTGAAGCAAAGTATAAAATTGCAATATAATAATAATAAATAATAATGAAAATAATAATAATAAATAATAATAATAAATAAGTAAAATAATAATAATAATAATAATAATATAATTATAATAAATTAATAATAATAATAATAATAATAATAATAATTAATATGAATTAATATTAATAATAATACTATTAAGTGTAAGAATAAATAAGTGTAATAATAAAATTAAAAATGAATAAATAATTAATATATATTCATAAGGAAAAGAATTAGTGGGTGGTAGTGGGAATAGAGCACTGGTATATTGAGAACGTCTATATTTATAAAGGCAAATAAATATTAAGTTGGCAAAGTGCAGTGCAGTGAAATTATCATATAATGAAATATATAGTCTTGGCTATTTTGATATTCTAACCAATTGATTAATGATACATTATATTTTGTTTTTCATTTATGTCTTTATATTTCAGATCCGTTTGATACCTCAAATAAATGATATGACTGTGAATTAGAATAACCATTATTTTTATTTATTTTATTATTTTATTATTGTTTTATAGAATTTAACAGGAATCTTAGGAAAGTGCATGTAATCCTTTTAATCTCATTAATTGTAAGTTTGTATAATCTTTATATAATTTAATAGAAATTTCAGAGATATATATATATTTTGACAGTTAAAATAGATATATTAAATGAACACTCCTAGTCACATAGGGCCAGTTTACAAATGTATTATTTTATAAAGTTTTATTTTATTTTATAATGATGTATCCGTATTTTATTTTATTTTATTTTTGTTTTATTTCATTTTCTTTTCTTTTATTTTCTCGTTTTAAATATTTACTAAGTCTTCACAAATATGTTTATTTCGATGATATTGTATATAGCCGTATTTAGTATTTTTTGAGTATTTTTTTACCAAATTTTATTTTTTATTTAGTAATTTTGATTTTATTTTTCTTTTCTTAAATTTCATTTTATCTTATTTTATTTTATTTTATTTTTTTTTTTTTTTTATTTTTTTTTGTTCTATTTTGGGCTTTGTTGAAGTTATTGGTTTTTTTTTATAATGGTATTTCGCCATATTTTGTTTAAATTTTATTTTCTTTTTTTATTTTCATTTTCTTTTATATTCATTTATTTATAAGTGACTGTAATATTTAATATGTATTCATAAAATGTGTTTCGGCCAACGCTAATCATATTTTCCTTTATTCATTTTATCTTCTTTAACCTTATTTATTTTGTCTTAATTTGTTTATTAATAACTTTTAAAGAATTTATCATAGGGATAGATTTGGACTTTAATAAATCATTTTCTTTATTTTCGAATCTCTTATCTAATTTATCATTTAAAATCGCAGATTTTTTACATCAAATATATTGGTAAGTGGTGCCGATAATAGCAAAATTAAAACCCTATAATAAATAAATAAATAAATAAATAATAAATAACACTAAAACGTGTTATTTCAGCAAATTGAATAACGTGTGTTTATCAGGTTGGCATCCATCATTTTCAGTTTATTGAATCGTTATCTGCTTTTAATTTTTGTAATCATTTCTAAAAACATCAGGATTTTTAATTCATTTACTTGTTTGTTCGTTTACTAATGTCATTTAACAAGAGCAATAAAGTTTTAAATAAGCTCTTATAATGAGCTATGTTAGATCCAGTTTTGAGAGTGTTGTGCATAAGTTAGGGCCCTTTACTTTAGAAAAGTGAGTAATTGTGGAGGTCCGTTCAGTCTGACTTTTATAAATACTATTGAAACTATAAAAGCATTAATGTACAAAAATGTTTAAACAAATTATTTGAATTTTTTGGTAATCATGTAGTTGAGGTGACTAGTATTTACGTAACTATTGTGTTAAAACTATAAACGGCAATAGTAGAGCAGAAACCCCAGCATCACCATATTTTTTATAAAAACATAGAAAGAGAAAAATAATAATGAATTAAAAAAAAATGAAAATGACTGTCGTCTTTAGGAAAAAAAAGTTACAGCTTTCAAAGTTGTTAAAACTCAAATTGGCTTTTTGGTAATAGTAGAGCAAAACCCTGGCATCACTGATTTTTATAAAAATCGCAGGATAGACTCTAAAAAAATAATCAAGGGTAATTATGTAGCTAATGTGAGAAAGTATTATGTAACTATTGTATCAAAATTATGGTATTATTCTATATTTGAATCAGTACCGTCGGGCGGGGTGACGTGGACCACTTTAGGTATAACTTCGTCTCCCAACTTTCCCTTAATGCACTTTTTGGAATTTTTTTTTTTTGAAATTCGAGGCCATATAGTAGGTAATAAGCACACAAAAAAATAATAATGTTATTCTAATAATAAAAGTTTTAATAAAGCTCCTTCAGCCTGACCGTGGAGGGGTGAAGCGGACCACCATTGAGGGGTGAATCGGACCATCTGTTTAAATTCCTCTTTTGCGTATAAATTCAATTTTATATTTTAATTTTTACTTATATAATAATTATTTTATCATATTAAAATTCGTTAAGTAATAAAAACGTCAACAAACATTTATATCAAAATCTACAACAAGTGGTCCCGGATTCACCCGTTCCATCAGAAATTTTAACACCTTTTTTGAATTCGTGTTTTTTTTATATAAATTTTAATTTTTTACATTTTAATTTACTTAATATAAGTAACTTTATTATATTTAAATTAATTATATGTAATAAAAATGTCAATAATAATACGTAAAATACGAAAAACAATGGTGGTCCGCTTCATCCCTTCATCAATTTTTATGGCGGGGTGAATCGGACCAAGTTAGGCCCTGTGATTTTGCCACTAATACTGTTTGGATCAAAAATTTACTTTGCCAGTTTAAAGCTAACATACTCGAGTGTATACACTGAAAAAATAATTAAAATCCATTCACAATTTTTCATTTTATAACGAAAGTTAAAGAAAAAAAAACAATTTTTCAAAAGTGAAATTCTATTGAAGGACATTTTGTACTCTTTTTTAGACATTTTTTAAAAAATTAAAAAAACTTTCTAGAAATTAAAGATGATCTAAATAAAACTTGTAGTACTACCGCGTGGCTATTAAATGAGCAAAATTTTTTTTTTTTTTTTAATATTTTTTATTTTATTTAGAGTGGACCGAATCACCCCTCCTAAAGAGGCGGGCCCTGTCACCCCGCCAGACGCTATATATTTTCTGAAAAAATTTTCTAAGTTCAGAAAAGTTAAGTTTTTTAAGAAAATTGTTTAGTGGCAAGCTTCTGGCATAATTCCAGAAGCTTCACTAAGAATTATTCTTACAAAACTAACTTAAACTTTCGAACTTAGAAATTTTTTTTGAAATTAGAAAATTTTTTCAGAAAATATACACTGATTCAAATCTAGATATTTACCAAAATTATAAACTTTTAATTTACAAAAATGGTAGCATAAATTTCTTTGAAGTTTTTTTTAGCGATTTATTTAGATTTTAAATTTATATCTTCAATAAAAAATAAAATAAAAAAATAATACTACTAAAAATATTGCTTTTAGGCTCTATTTCATTCATGTAGGGATGAAGAATAACTGTCAAAATATATTTCAACTTATTGATATATTGATATGTATTATTTATCGATATTATAATTTTTTTTAACGATTATTAATAATTTTATTATATTAAAAAATTATGTAGCTATACATATTTAAAATATATATATACGGTATATATATAATTATATAAATATATATAATATATATATATATATATATATATATATATATATATATATATATATATATATATATATATATATATATATATATATAATAATATATTAAAAAAAAAAAACATCTATTTTTGTAAAAAAAAACAACAATCCATATCTCGGTATATATTAATGCTTTAAAACCAAAAAATTTGGTGGACCTATTAACCCCATCTAGTATGAGTGAAAAAAAGTGTTCTAATGGTTCAAATTCGATTTTCTGAATTTTTGGAAATTTTAAAGAATTTTTTTAAAAAACTTTCACTAATTTTTGAGCTCATTTTTGACTGATTTTTTTGGGAATTTTACAGCGGAATATAAATCAAGGACATAAATCTAAACACAATTTTTAACTTTATTAATAATATACATACAGATATAAAATTTACTATGGAAACAGCAAACAACAATACAATAAACTTTTTGGATTTACATATTTCATGGACAAAAGACAACCTGACTTCTTTTAACATTTATCGAAAGCCAACCTCCAACCCTTCATATATACACTGGTTTTCGGCTCACGACACTTCCACAAAAACAGCAGTACTTAGTAACCTTTTCCTTCGAGCTTTCAAACTCTGTAGCCCCCAATACCTGCAAACCGAAATTAAAACACTAAAAAATATATTTTACAAATTAAATTACCCCCAGAATATCGTAAACAAATCGTATCATAAAGCCAAACAAAAATATTTACATTTAAGCATAACTAATACTCAGTACACAAACATTTTACCCATACCTAACATACCCAATAATATTATTCGTAACTATATCCCTGATTGCGTAAAAATAGTTAAATCTAATAACATAACCCTTAAACAGTCACTTAAACCTACTAATAATAACAACCAAAACATTGATTCAGGCATATATACTATTCCTTGTAATAATTGCCCAAAAAAATATATAGGTGAAACCAATAATTTCGACATTAGATTAAAACAACACAAAAGCGATTTAAAGGATGATAAACAATCCTCCTCCGTAGTAAAGCATAGACAAATTAACAATCACACAATTAATATAAACAACGCCACTATCATAAAACACATTCAAAACACAGAAAATAGAAAAATTTATGAATCCTTCATCATCAAGAACAGTAACAACTTTAATCAGCAACAAGGTGAAATTCAGCTAGACGAAACAATCAATATGTACCTCAAAGAATCATCGTCCTTCGGCAAAATTCTCAAAAAAGTATAACATTGGTAAAAGTATTCTATCCACCCAAAGAAAATAGTTACCAAGGAGCCAAATTTAAAAAGTAGCTAAAATTGTAATAATTAAATTTTGTATAATTCAGTTGTCCCGACGAAGTGTCTCGAGTACGAGCACGAAAGCTCGACGTTTAATCACTATCTGTGTAGTGTTGTTTTTTCTTTATTTCCCATTAATTTACAATTAAAATTAATTATATTATATTCTTTATTTTATAAACTCAAGGGGGAAGTGAATTCTGTATATATATATATATATATATATATATATATATATATATATATATATATATATATATATTATATAATTAATATATAATATATATATATATATATATATATATATAGTATATATATATATTATATATATATAATATATAATATATATATATATATATATATATATATAATAATATAATAATATATATATATATATATATATAATAGGGATGTACCCGATAGTATTCGTATCGGTATGCAGTATCGCGTAATCGGCCATTTTTCTTTGGTATCGTATCTGGTATCGTTAAATGGCCGATACTTGCCGATACTTCTTACTTTTGGGTGGAAAAATTATGAGAAACTTTTAGATAAAATAATAAATCTAGTTTCGATATATATGGCTAGTACTAGATTATGTTTTTTTTTTCTTCGACTTCTTTTTAACTTAGATTTTTAGCGTTTCTCCAACTTGGGTTTTAGCGTAACATTTACCTATTTGAATAGCCATTATTATAATTT
>JABUQX010109811.1:2500-7500 GCA_015478945.1 Trachelipus rathkii
TTTTTCATATATATATCAGTCAAGATGGGCTTTGCTTTTGCCACAATATGACAGGTTTGTTTGAGGTACTTTGAATTGCTTGTACCTCTGCAAGTGCTTCTCTAATATTGATAGTCACGAAGAAGTCCTCCAAGCTGTCTACTTCATAAGGGAATCTGTATCCAGTCTCCTCCCTTGGCTGCACTCGTGCCAGCTCAAAGAGGAAACACATCAAAACGTGAAAGTTGCTACAGTGCTTGAAATATTGAATGTAGGGGGGGACACAATTGGAAAGTTATCGAGATTTCAAATTGGTGACCTTCCTGATGGGTCTCCATGGCGGCTTTACCAAGTTTCCATGTTACCTTTGTCTCTGCTGCAGCAGGGCTTCCACAGAACATTACCGAATGACGGAATTGACCCACCAGTGGACTGAAGTTCAGTGTAGGAGGAAAATGTCAATGGGAGGCTCTGTTGGACCCCCAGAAAATAATGTTTCCTCTACTACACATAAAATTAGGCCTCGTGAAACAGCTTGTCACAGCTGTAGATAAGGAGTCTTCATCCTTTTAAAAGGGGAGGATCCAATATTTGGCTCGTGCTACGCCCAATTTTCACCCCGCCCTAAAAATGGACATAAAGTTCGGAATTATCAGGCGATTTTGATCCTATAAACACCAAACTGTAGCTTTTTTGGCCTCTAACGTTGTTTTCCGGTGTTTTTTCTGTGTATGTTGAGACACCTTTCTTCAAAATTTTCCAACTTTCAAAAGAATCCTGTTTTTGACATTTTTCGTAATATCAACTTCCAGAATTTTTTTCGAAATGACTTCAAACTTAAAATATGCATAGATGGGTCGGTCCATTACCTACAATAGTTAGATAGAATTTTTTCGATTTTTTGAGTTTTGTGCTCAGCGTTGTCCAATTTCCATACCCATTTATTTTGGATTTTGAAATGAAAAATTGCGATAGATTTTTTTCCTGTATCGGGCATAAGTGGATGAAACTTTCAGGGCATATGTAGTCGGGTGAGAGGCACATTTTTTACTTAGATAATTTCTTTGTATATGTTTTAGTTTTGTATTTGTTCTTGGAACAAATTTTCAAAAAATATATTTTGGGAAATTTTTTAAAAAATTTCTTTGATATACAAAAACATTATCTAAGTAAAAAGGTGTATCTCGCCCAACTAAACAAGCCCTGAAAATTTGATGTGATCGATAAGCAAAAAAAATGTATCAAATATTTCACTTTTTCCAAAAAAATTTTTAGTTCAAAAAGTGAAATATTGAGATATATTTTTTCATACTAATCCGATCAACATCATATTTTTAGGGCTTGTATAATTGGGCGAGATCCATCTTTTTTCTTAGATAACTTTTTTGCACACTCAAAAGAAAATTTTTTAAGAAAATTTCCCAAAATTTTTTTTTTTAAATTTGTTTCAAGATAACAAATCCAAAACTAATGCATATCCAAGAAATTATCTAAAGTAAAAAGTGTGCATCTCCCCTGACCTACATATGCCCTGAAATTTTATCCACTTCGCTCGAACAGAAAAAATAATCCAAATTTTTCATTTCAAAATAAAAAAAAGTGGGTTTGGAAATTGGACAACGCTGAGCACAAAACTCGAAAAATCGAAAAACTTCTATGTAACTATTGTAGGTAATGGACCCATCTATGCATATTTCAAGTTTGAAGTCATTTCGAAAAAAATTCTGGAAGTTGACTACGAAAAATGTCAAAACATGGGTTTTGAAAATTAATATTTTAAAAAAATGACTACAGGCACAGAAAAACACCGGAAAACAACGTTTTAGGGCAAAAAAGCTACAGTTTGGTGTTTATAGGGTCAAAATCGCCTGATAATTCGAATTTTATGTTCATTTTTAGGGGGGTGAAAATTGGGCGGAGCACGAGCCAAATATTGGATCCTCCCCTTCATCTACCTGCAAGGCTTCTTCACTAAAATGTCTTTGGCAAAGGTCAAATCCGGTGTCTTTCTTCGAACCATCGGACCACAATTAAAAAAGATCATAGGGTGCAAAGAATTCCCGAAGAAGCTGACTAGGACAGAAAAAGTAGCTTAGAACAGCTTTTTTGCTGTGTCTCGTGGCTTCCTTGGGATCACAAAGCCGAAAACTATGAGGAGCTTGTTAAGACCTTGGTCATGAACTACGGCAAAAAGGGTTGCAGGATGTCTCTCAAAGTCCATATCCTTGATGCTCATCTTGCTATATTTAAGGAGAACATGGAGGCGTACTTAGAGTAGCATGGCGAGCGATTTCACCGGGATATTCTGGACTTTGAACACAGCTACCAAGGATCATTTATCAAAAGCAGAATTGGAGACAATATTTGCGGGGTGTAACTTATCGTATAAGCGTAAATCCAGAAAAACTTCTCAAATCTAAATAATTTGAGGTCTCTGTTATATAAACTAAGAATAAATAAATTCTACTTTTGAGTTATTTGTAGTTTTGATAATGATAATGATTATATTCACCAATTTTTTGTATTGGAATTGGTAAATTTGTGAAATATCATTATCCTTGTTACAAAACCAAAGTTTGGATGAAGCAGCATAATTTTTCACAACTTTAAGTATATAGAAAATGGAAATTACGTTGTTTACCCAAAGGCAATAAAATGTGTCACCTAATGTTATTTGCGGAATCGGTTACTATCAGAAATTTGAAAATTTTGGTAGAGAATTTGTAATATGGAGTATGGGAATAGGTGAATACTTAGGATGTGCCGGAGAACGCGATCTCTGCCCTTATCCTTCTGCATAGTTGTATCGATATATATATATATATATATATATATATATATATATATATATATATATATTATATATATATTATATATATATATAATATATATATATTTATAATTATATATATATTATATTATAATAAATAGGTTCTTTGAAATACCATTCTTTCAATCATATGAAGTGTACATGGGCGTAGGCAGGGGGGGGGCAGGGGGGGCACTTGCCCCCCCCTAAATCTTGGCGAAAAAAAATTATGAACCTTATATGTTTGCCAGACGACGTTTTTAAGGGTTTATTAGTAGAAAAACTGAAAAAAATACATCAATCGATGGATAATGAAGTAGTAATTACTAATTAATAACGTATTATAAACGTATATTATTTTTTCTAAAGTTTTAATGCGTTTTCCTTTTCATATGGCTTTAAAAGTCAACTAGCTTTGTGCTTTTATACAGCTGGCTTCTTCTGACATTATTCTCCGCTAGAACTCTCAATATGTCGATAGCATTTGGGGGCTGCCAAAGCTGTTAAATCAATCACGGAAAGCGTACCCGTTGATATTCAGCTGAAGACAACACATCAAAAAATAATTGCAGAAAATAAAAGAAATATTACAGCAATTTTGAAGACCATAATTTTCTGGGAACCCATGAACTTACGCTTAAGAGTAAAGACTGCATGAGGAATTTTTGAAGACCTGAATTTAAGCTGCGAATAGATGCGGTGATCTGTGGAATTGAAAGGAACATTTCAAGGATCAGAAAATCCCGTCTGGACTTCTCCGATGATTCAAAAATGAACTGATCATTTGTGTGGAATTGTCATAAAAAAACATGATTTCGCGGTTTTGCAAAATTTTTTGATATCTACTGCCATATTGCAAGATGAAACTCGATATATCAGGCAAACAAACAATTATCTATAGCATTAAAATTTTGATCTTGAAAAAAGGACTGTTCGAGAAGAATTACTGGGGTTTGAAGTTCTTGAACCATTGCCAAAGATTGATTTGTTTTTAGAACAGGTTTGAAGCCGAGTCTATGCGTTGGTTAGGGGTACGACAGCTGCGCAGCATTGGCAGGATAAAACATAGGGTTCAAAAGAAACTGCGGGAAAAATATGAAAAAAAGATTATATTTTCACTGGGTAAGCCATCGGCTTAATTTGATCATTAATAACCTAAACATTATTCCGGAAATTTGAAATACAATTGCCACAATAAAAGACAAAACTTTTTCAGAGACTCCAACTTAAAAAGAAAATACATTCCCAACTTGCCTTAACAATTTTGTGAAACCTGTTGGACTCAAAAATATCATAATGCTATTTTCCATACAAATATGAATAAAAATTGTTGAAGGCAACAATCAAAGAATAAAAAAATAGCTTTTCTATTATTCTGTTTCGGCACAAAGCCCAATTATCATTATTACCTCTTCCTGTAATAAACCAAATATTTTGCCATTTAGTTTTGAACGCAGTGGTGTAACAGTTATTCAAACAAAAAATAATTTACCTTAAGCAGTAACGCTGATCATATCAAAGAATTTTTTGAAAGGTTTCAAAAGACCAATGCAAACTGCTGATCAAAATATTTGCTGCTCTGCTCTTATCCGCATATGTTAATTACTGCGCTGAGTTCTTAGTAGAACTTGCATCACCTAGAAAAATAGTACAATCTCAACAACATGAAGCAATCATTCTGCTGAAACTTCTGCTGAATGTTGGAAGCGTCTGTACTTGTGCCTTATTTGACTCAACTTTCATCATCTTTAGAGACCAATTTTCACAAAACAACGTGCCGCATTTTTATCTTTTTCATTTGCTCCGTTTTTATGTAGGGCAGGTGCTCCCGTAAGGCAGTTTGCGTGAGAAGTAAAATGTTTTTCAGAGTTTTATGATCTTGATGTCAATGAAATTCATACCGAAACTGACTTATGGTATACCTTGTGACTGGATAAAAAATGGATAAGCAAACTTGAAAGACTTTGAACTTACTGAAATTATGTAAAGAAGCCGACCCCTTTTTTTCCTCAAATCAAAGAACTGTATATTAATTTCATATGGTGGCTACCGTGTTCAGTCAGTTTACCAAGTTCCATGAAAGGCTTTCAGCATCTGGAAGAGTAAAGACTTGGCTAAGAAAACAAATGAAGAAAGAACAGGCTTAATAGACTAATACAGATGAGTATTCATTAAAATTTATGTAAGTAATTAAAAATGAACGAATTGGAAA
>JABUQX010109812.1:0-53258 GCA_015478945.1 Trachelipus rathkii
ACCTTTTGATATAGAATTAATTTAAAGAGAATTCTATTGATTATATTCCATTTTTATTGTATATATTTATAAAATATCAGTAGCGTAGCGCCATAGGAGCTTCAAAGCTCATCTTACCCAGTTATTTTCCTATATAAATTATCATTAATAATAAACTAGTGCATAATCAAATATTTACAAATAGGAAAATTATATTCTGTTTTGTTATATTTAAATAGTGAATTATGCCTATAAACCAAGATCAAATAGCGCATTGAAGCTAGAAATTCCTTGCCTCCAATACATAAGTGAAAACGACGACAGTCAATTGACTCTGTTTTGGAATTACGAGATATAATACGATAAATTGAGGTTTGCCTTTTATGACCTTAGGCATCGTCAGCTCGTTGTGTGGTGAGAGGGGCACAAGTTAAAGCTTGTTTTAACGCACCACATTCTACAGTGGTTTTATGAATCTTTTCAACAGCACGCTGCTTTTGTTTTACATTTTTTGTTATAGTGTTAAGTTATGATTTTTCTGTCCATCAAAGAATATTAACATGGATTTATTTTAAAAAAAATATATACATAGAGAAATTCTCACTAATAATATTCATAACATTATAAACGAGTACTCGTGCTTTATTCAAAACTTTAACTGAACTCAATCTTTTCAAACCTACCAAGTACGTTAAGGTAAAGATCAAGAGAACTGTTTCCCGCCACATTAGTTGCTTCACATCTGTACCTTCCCTCGTGGTAGGGTTTTGCAAAAGGTATTCTCAAATCACCTTCCCTTGTTATACAACTCCTGTAAATCACGGATGCAAAAACAACACAATATTAATTACTCATCTAATTGACATGTGCTAATTTTCAGATACCGAAATACAATTTATAGTTAAAGGAAAAGCAAGATTAAATCAAACCACCATTCATCTTTTAAATAGGTAAATAGTGGTATTCTTCAGGGTTTTTAATCTTCAATTTAATAATCTTACTCTTTAATTCTCAGGTTATTCTTGTTAGTACACGTAAATACCAATTAAATGGAGTGATGGAAGTATGCCATAAACTACGACAATGGAGAAGGTAAAAAGTCGGGAAATCAGGAGATGACAGTAGCTCGGAATGTAGTGGAATTAAATAGGTGCGCAAATTAAATGGAGGGTATATAATATATAATATATTATAAGATAATCTATATTATCCTAATACTTACTCATAATATGTATATTAAAGAATTATATATATTGTTATATATACAGACTTAATAAATTTATATAATATATATAAATTAAGTAATATATATATAGTTATATAATAATATTATATCTTATATATAATATATTATATTAATTAATAAGGATATAATATATATAATAATTATAAATAATTATAAAAATAGTATATTATTAATAGATTAATATTTTGTAAATATTAAGGTGGATAGAAAGAGGAATGTATATATTATTCATAATTAATAATAATAATATAATGATATAATACTATTATTATATATATATATTAATAATAATATATAGATATATAATATATATATATTAATATATAATATTATATAATACTATATATAGAGTAAATAATATAAATATATATATATATCTATAATATACATATTATTAGTATTACCAATAACTAAACCAGTGGCGGCTCGTGGTCATATATTCTTGAGTAGGCAAATCAAATATATATATATATAGTCTCAGTCTTGATTAAAAAAATAATTTACACTCAAAAATCAAATAACTACTCAAACGAAAATAACAGTGGATTGGACTAATGATTTATAGTAAGTATAATAAATTACTCCATAAGGCTAAATTACCACAAAAATATGGTTTAGTATGAGTTTAGAGAGATCTATAACAGCACTATGACAAATAATTTAATAAAATATATAATAATATATAAAATAGCATAATAATATAATAATATATTTATTCATATATGTAAACTATGAAATTATAAAATTCATTAAAGACTAGAATAAACACGGATAATAGGAGATATATAACATGATATGTCTGATTAACTAAACTGAAAATAAATTAAATAATATATATATAAAAATTTTATGGAATGCCCTGGTGTGATTATGATATTAATATTATCCTAGCTCTAACCCTATGAGGAAACCTAGGGTAATCAATAAGGTATAACGTACTATAAAAATAGAGTAGAAAATAATAATCATATTATAGTAGTATATAGACCAATATATTTCTAACTATCTCACTACTGCATGATTAATAATTTTAATGGATACAATATTTAAAATAATAACCTTTATATATATATCATCGTAACGAATTATACCTATAGAGTGAATAATGAGTAGGATCTTATTTAATTTGAAATATTCGAGTTTAAAGAAAACTCTGTATCTATATTTCTTTGGAAAACTTAGAAACAATAAATGTTTCTTAATCTCTTTATATTTTATATATTTCATTATATGCACTTTTAAAGATGTATTTTAATTTAATATATATTTAATTAAATATACACTGACAAACGAGCAAGGCCCTATACAATATAATGGAAAATTTAAAGATATAATTTGTAAGATTAATTTTGTATGTCCTCAATCACAGAGATGGGATTATAATACATTATGAATAAATAAATAATTAATATAAATAATTTAATATAAAAAATAACTACACCTATTTAGGAGACTTACTCAAATATACCCCAGACTTATGTTGTATTAATGATATAATGAGGGAGTGAATATACGGCAAGGATGGAAACCTTCCTCCTCTATGATGATCTAAACTTAAATGGGGGTGTAGGAATACCATACCAATTACATTGGAGAGCCTATCAAGGGCTATAACTATAAATACTACTCGAGATATTGTGTATTGCAATAATTAATAATAATATAATAATATATAATATATAATTTAATATAAATATAATATATATATATATAATATATATATATAATAAATTATTATAGATATATAGTATTATATATATATAAATACATATATAATACATATATAAAATATATAAATTGAATAAAATACAAATGTATGTAATCTGTAATGCATTTTTAAATATAATATATATATAATATAATAAAAAATAATAATAATATATAATATATATTATATTAATAATATAATATATATATTATATATATTAATTTAAAATCTAATATATTGAAATTCATCTCCCTGCTTCATACATTTTAGAATTTAACATTGTAATAAATTTCAAACATATATATTAATAATGACTATATCTTCTTTTCATACAAATTATATTAATATTATCTTTATATATATATAATAATATAATTATATTATATATATAATATAATAATATCTATAATATACTTATAATATATATTATAATATAAATATAAATATAATATTAAAAATTAATTAGTATATATATTATATTAATATAATAATATTAAGGTATAGTATTATATTAATTAAATATAGTATGTAAAATATATAGAGATTATATCATAAGTTATTAAATAATTAAATTATATACTATATAAATAATTATTAATAATAATTATTATATAAATATATATACTATATATATATATAATAATATATATATTAATTATATAAAAAGACAATATAAACATAAAAATAATATCATGTAAAAATATAATCTTATATATATATATATATATATATATATATAATAAATATTAAATTATATTAATAATTATAATTAATATATTAATTATATATATATAATAATTAATAAATATATATCTATATTATATTATATAATATACAGCTTCAACTTATAAGATAGTTTATCACACCGGGAGATAATAAGATATGATTTTTGCTTATCTCACTCGGCTGAATTTAAAATAAATTTTAGATAAATTATAATCATTACCTCACAATAATACTTTATTATTAATAAAAATATATAATATAATTTTAAAAAGACAATTAATGACCTACTCTATATTACCTGTAGGATATGCAGGATACGATGGACGTTTATGATATTATATAACAATTGACTATTAGTAAACTATGAGATTTTGCTATTTACTACTATATATAAATATACGTATAAGATTATATAGCTTATCACATAGTAATATTATATTAATAGTATTTTAGACTTGCCCCACATGCTGCTTGAACACCCGAATAGCGAATAGAGCATAGCATGAGAATTTCTGTATATATTTCATACTATCGCACAGAAAGGAGTAAAACATACATCACTCGATTGTGAGCGAGCAAAATTTTTAGACATGTGTATAGAATTTGCAATATTAGATATAATACAACACCGAAAAAGATTTAGTAATTTTTTAATAGAAACTAAAAATCAAATACGATCAATATCCTGTATAGGTATAAAACTAGCACGAAACATAATTTCTTATTATAAAAAATCGAATAAAAAAAATCAGAATTTCATATTTAATATTCATAATCGAGTATTAAACTCACCAGTAACTGAAAGCGTTTATACCTATATCTTCCAATCTTATAATAATGCTACACCAACTTACATTAGCGCATCTAAATTCATATATACACTCGGTTTATATTGTTATGATTAATTAAAAATTTGCTCTAATATGTTAGATATGATGAACAACGGAGACGTTATAATAGAGGGGATACTGCGCGTAGAAGCTATACCGAAGGAGGACTAGTGAAAGTATTTTAATTCGACACACTAATCCGCAATGTTTACTCAGGATACTCTTGTTTAGTCGAGGATGATTTTAAATCGAAAAGAATTATGCATTAAAATTAAACGATTAGAAATTAAGAGTATTTGCAGCTTAAGATTTATGACTGTAAAATTTCGTAATTAAAGTTTAGAGTAATCTTCTGCACATATAGGAGTGTTATAGATTAGTCCATGCAGAGAGGAGATATTTGAGATTAACGATTTACATCTTCTTAATAGCACGTCTAACGGATTTAGGAAATATGGGGAGGAAATCTAAGTATAAACTTCAGCATGAGAGAGAAATATCAATGACCACTCTGATCTGCAAGGCACTACAGGTAATCAGCTGAGGAATAGTGGTCTGAAGAATTATATCGATATCTGAGTTTCATCAATACACATAAAAGAGATATGTAGTCTTTTGAGAGAATAATGGACATATTTATTTATTTGAGAGTATTGGAGAGAGAGACGAGTGCCAGGAAGAGAGATACGACTCCTTATCCGAACTGAGTAGAGAGAGGAATCGAGGAGTAAGTAAGATTGATATGCTCAGCTCTTAAAATTAGAACGAAAATCATTAAAAATATATATATAATATACATATATATATATATATATATATACACTATATATATATATAAGTATATTATATATTTATATTAAAATATAATAATATAAAATTTATCTTATTATTAACCTATATTTCTATTAATACTATAATATATATAATAATATTCCCAGTATATATATTATAATTTATATATAAAAATAAATTAATAATATACATATTATTAAATTATATAAATATATAAATATAGGCAATATTTATTTCACATTAGATTTCCATAAAAATTACATAATATTTATTGTTATACTTATACAAAATATAATGTATATCCTAAATATATATATTACTATAATACATATATAATATATATATATCCATATATATTAATATATATATATATATATATATATATACTATAATATATTAGTAATATATATATATATATATAATATATATAATATATATATTAATTTATATAGTAAGTTATATAATATATAATATATAATATATAAGTATTATTATATATAATTAATATTAATTAATTATATATATATTATATATATAATAGTAATCAATATATATTAATATTGATTATCTATCTATATATATATATAATGATACTGTAATTATTATATATATACTAATATATAAACTATATTAAAAGTATATATATTAATATAATATATTATATCTGCCTAGAATATATATATAAGTATATCAAACTTACACACAACAACTTTAAAATATCTTGAGTCTACAATAGATTTGAAAATTGTATATTAAGTATTTTTTGTATTGAATTTAAGTATTTGAATATTTTCTATTTATCATTAAAATTATATCAATAATTTATATATATTATCTTTATTATGTAATATATACTATTTATATAATATTAATAATTAATATTGAAGATAACCATCCGAGTTTGGTGCAAATGGGGAGGCCTCTCATGCTATGTGAGCTATTCCCTCACCACTAAATTAACGTGACAATGTGAGGGAGGTAATCCCTGCCCCTCATTTCACTCAAGCAAGTGGGCTTTTAGAGAAAGTCAATGTCGTTTATATATTATTATTCAATTTCTCTTTTTATTATATTTATTATATTATGTCTTTATTATAATTATATATATATTATATTTATTAATTATATTTTAATTATTATATTGATATATTATTATTAGAAGTAGAAGTAGAATAAGAAGATGAGGGCAAATATGTCGCGTCCATTGAAAATCATTAATAACGTAGATAGAATAGAAATAATCTAAAGTCCGCTTATATATTCCGGTATCGTAGATACGTAAAGTATATGTCCATAATATACTGTCAGTGAAGTTGAAAAAATAATTTGTACTTAAAATATGATTATTATTTTCAATACTAATTTTAATATTTGAGTATAGTCCTGTATTAATCCATAGAGTTCGAGTATTTAGAGCTAGGTAATTATAGTACAAATAAGATCAAAAAAATATTATAATAAAATTATATATATTACATTATATAATGACATGATCTTTTAAATATACTTTCCGTTTAATATTCGTATACCTATTAGTAGATTTATTTAATAATTGTAGTTTAGAGAATAATATATATATTGATATGTATTTAATTCTTTCGTTTACTACTATGAAGTACTTCAAAATCATTCACAAGCGAATTATTAGGATTTATTAAGCTTTATGAAGTTCCTTAATAAAAAATCATAGTTCAAAATATTAGATTTTTCAGTGAGTATTTAAGTATTATTTTAGTGTATACAAATATATATATATATTTATATTAATCTATTAATTACAATCACTGTTTGAATATATATATATTAATAATATATATATATATATATATATATATATATATATTATTATACAGTTGAGGATCATCCAGATAACATTTTACTCCGGTCAGCTAAGCAAACAAGAGACCATCTTGAAGAATTTCTGCCATTCATCTTCCTCGTATATATAATGTAATTCATGTTTGTGTGGTATTAATCATTATATTATTAATAATATATTATATAAATATATATAATATATATAATTTATCTATATAATATATATTAATATTATATATAATATAATTATAATAAAAATATATATCAATATACTTAATATGTTTCCTACCTATTTTAATTGCCTGCTATCATCACTAAATTACCCACATTACTCAGAGCCAGTTATCATCACTAATTTACGGTTAATATATAACTATTGATATAAGATTTAAGGCACTGCGCATTTACATGAGCACTACCATTTAATTAGGTATTAATTGTAGAAAAATCTGTTAGAATTAAAGGAAGAAAAGAATTGATTAAATTTACTATATATCAACAAAATTAAACTACAAACTTGTATTTATTAATATTAATATTTCATTTATTGATATTAATATTAGCCGTATATAAATATAATGTTGTATATATTATATAAGAACAATTAGCAATTGTCTATTATTGTATAATATTATAAGATTGGCTTGTTTTGCACACCGTGATTTAACAGATATAATAGTTATATAATTTGTATATAACTTATTACGTGGTATGTGTGACCTGGAATATATTACGTAATATATATATATTGCATAACCTACTTAACTCACGATAGGAGGTAACAGATTTGTATCCCCTTTTCAGCAAACGATACAGTTCTCTATGATTATTTAGAAATTCGAAAAAGAAAGTGGTAAATCTGAGGAAGGTTTGAAAAGATTGATAGTTCATTAAAGTTTATTAGATATAAAAGTCACACGAGAATAGTAACTCGTGTATAATGTTATGATATTATTAGGAGAATTTTTCTATGTAAATATATATTTTTTTAAGATTAAAATCCATGTTAATTTCTTTAGATAGTACGATAAATCTAATTATCATAACACTATATACATAAAAATGTATAATACATAATGAGCGGCTGTTGAAGAAAGTAATTTCACATAAAATCCATACTGTAGAATAGTTAGGGCGTTATACACCATTCCTTCTATACAACACTGACAACTTGTGCGTCAACATAGCATGAGGACATTTAATAAAAAGCTGAATAGAATAATATACAACTAAACCAATTTTATCGTTTATTAATAATCTTACTAATTTCATACAACAGAGTCATTGGACTGAGTACTATTTATATACTAACTTATTATATTATAGACAAGGATAATCTAGTTATTCAAATGTACGTATTTTAGATCTTGGTTTAAATAGGCATAAAATTCACTAATTAAATTATTTTGAATCCGTATCTTCAATTACTGATTTAGTATATTATTATAAGATATTATTCAGCTAAAGTTGTTATATATATATAATATAATATTATAGGAAAATTAAAACTAGGAAGAGGTGAAAGAATAGGTACTAATGGCGTACGCTACTGATATTTATATTTACTCATTAAACGAAAAAATAGGGAGTGCTCAATTAATTTTGGGAGTACTTTAAATAAATTAATTAGTAATTTAGTTACTACATAACTAGTCAAAGGGCGAAAAGGTAAAAAAGTTATATATATGAGAATGATACCTTATTTTTAATATATAGAATTAATTTTATATAGAAAATTTCATATTGATTTAATATTAATATCTTTGAGAATTTTACTGAATATAAGAGTTATATCACATATTATGATAAAACGATCATACATCTTTGAGGATTAAAGAAATATATGGCAGTAGTTCAATGACGTAAAAATTCATTAAAGCAATAAATTTAGAAGGAAATGAATATAAGCATGTATGGGATTATTCTACTATCCAATTGGTCATTCCAATTTATAAGCTTCATCGATTATTAATTCATCACTGCTTCCCAACGTGTTATGAGGTGTTCAAGAAAAGCACAATTATGATATAGCTCTATATAGTATATTATCATTAAAATATATTCAGGTATATAACAGTATACATTCGCTCGAGACTTATATTTAGGGGATGGTTGCACAACAATTAGTATAAGTTAACAGTATATTAATTCTATTATCATCTATGTAGATTTGTCACTTGTAAGCATCTAAAATAATATGTCTTTCAATTAGCATCACTAACTTCATTTTTAGTAAAACAAGAAATTTTCTAGAGAATATACAGAGTACACGGAGTCGATAGAGATGAGCGGAGAAATAACATCATCTCTTCTGGCTCTGATACACAGAAACACATCAGTAAACAATGGATACTATATGAGTTAAAGTAACTGTCGCAGAGTCAGTAAAATTTATAGAACATATTTAACTAAATGTTTTTTAAATCTGATAAGAGCGAGATGAGTTATATATAAGTATAGGAGCGATAGAAGATCACTTATTCTGGTCATTACATGAGTGTCCAGTTTTTGGGTAAGGAGATTGTATTATCATGAGATGTCTAAAGAATAATAAGTGTGTGATCATCTGCAACAGACTGATACAGTTCACTCGACATATGCTGTTGGCTCAGTAATTATGATGATTCAAGATGATATAAGATTGGGAAAAGAGAGTTAAACACTTGTATACGCAGGAGTGCAGACTGATGGTTAGAGATCCTGGACAAGAGG
The DNA here is from genome assembly GCA_015478945.1 of Trachelipus rathkii. Lineage (NCBI taxonomy): Eukaryota > Metazoa > Arthropoda > Malacostraca > Isopoda > Trachelipodidae > Trachelipus > Trachelipus rathkii. Next base: position 9,812 of record JABUQX010109812.1, read on the forward strand.
CATGAGGACTTCCGTACTCGTCGTGTACTCGATTATCCTATCAATTTGATAAGAGTTATTAATCTAATAGGTTCTTTTAACTTGTATGATTCGATTCCCAGAACGGCACACTACTCAACGAAGTCAATATACTACTTATTTATTCAACTAATGTGGCATCTGCAATGCTATGTTCCACTCACTTATAATCACCTTAAACTAGGTTGTCTTTGTTGTTTCTTACCCCCTACTGTTAGTTAACTACATTCAATGAGAAGCCAAATACTCACGTGTTACTAAGATCTAATGACAATTTGTATAGTTTCTTAAATACACTTTGGACTTGAAGAGTACCACCTGACTGATCTTATTGCTACTTCAACTATGAGCGTACTCCATCATAGAAATAGCTTGCTACAATAAATATATGGAAAAGTAGAGTAGATCTCGCACTATTCCGCCGTTTATCCATCTATGAGTATGACACCTCGCACTAACCTGTGTTACCTAACCGGACGGGATACATTAATTATCTTGTCACCAACTCATTGGTCTATCACTAATGATATACTCCTATTATTCTATCTCTCTAGACCATCACATAGATCGTAACTCACCACGCTAATTTATCGCTGATGGGCCACATACTGCACGCTAATCACTTTTTACCTCAGGTACCATTTCTGATGGCAATCCTCCGACCACTCAAATTATTCCCATAGTGATTATGCTTATCTAATGGTCTTGGCTCTCAACACTACAACGGTGAGTTTCAACGGACTATTTACCCGTGTTATTCACTTGTGGATTAAATACCACAACATACCTTCCTGGGCTTATTCGGAAGAACCCTACTCACAACATACTCAATATAACCTACCTTCATAATTATGCACATAATATTGCAATATCTAATAGAGATTTTCAGATTTCTAAATTAATATAGTATCTACATAGGATCGTATTAAGCTTCTCTGAGCTCCTCGAAATATGACAACGAGAGGAGTGCGTAGGAAATTAAAACGCCTTCCATACAACGCTTATCATCGCCCTACATCGTTTTTATATACTCAGCAGGATATATCTAAATGATTGCTTAGATAGAATTATTCTTATTATCATATATCTTATAATACGCCCATAACCTTCGTTATGATCTATAAACAATCTTTAATAGTGGTTTAAACACATTAATATAGATATATTATAGCTCTATTTCTAAAATAACCCACAATATATGAGTAGGTGATTAAAAAAGTGGAAATAAAATGTCATATGACTTTAGGTCCAGTCGACTGTCAAGGGAGGTCTCAAACCTTGTACACTATCGAGATATTTTTAGTTTAATACCTACAAGAAGGACATCAGCGTGTCTACCCTAAGCCTCCGCGCACTATCATACCAGGAATACAGAAGGGGTGCCGATAAAGGAAGTAAGTAATTGACAGTAAATATTAAAAAAAAACGATATTCACCTTATTATAACTTCGTGATATCCCTGGTTAATTAATAAATAATATACGTCTTCATACATCCAAGACAAACTGAGTCACTAGCTGACTATCATCTTTATGACTTCTAATCTAACCTAATGTTATAGGTACATAGTCACTACCTGATCAATTTATTAATTATTAGCTTTAATAACTAATCAAACTAGAATTAAATTTATATAATATAAGTATAAATAAACAAAATTTATAATATCAAGCGTAAATTAATTACACTATTAGGACTAACTATTAAATATTACTTAATCAAACTTAGGCCAGTTCTAGGAGAGGAACTTAATTCACTTATCCTTATTCTTATACACAATAATATAAGAAAGAAAGGAAAATTAATTTAATTAATTAAATATATTAATCTATATAGCAATTAATGTACAAATATAATCACTTTGAAACACTTATTATTAAATAAATTATTTATTAAATAAGTATTAATTGATAAGTTGAATAATATATATATATTATTTTAATCACTTATTAAAAATCACATCATATACGAAAAAACATTCGCGAGTGTTGATATAAAGTTGATATATTAGTTAAAGTAAAATCATGTCACCCAACACGCATAATTGAGAACAATAAATATCCGAGCTTTCGGTTAGTTAGATTATTTAAAGAATAACTATAACAAATCAATACTAGAGGAATATATTTATCTAGCCTTAGAGTATATATAGTTGTTCATAAATATAATTCCAATTATAATTAAGAGAATATAAAAAAACTCGTAAATAAAAAATGACCCACAATTGTAAAATAAATCAATTAAATCTAAGATTTCAAAATCAAACAATAACATCATACTCTCACCATTAGAGAGAAGTAAAATACAATTAAATAATAAATATTAATAGGATAATTAATTAATTGGGATTATGGTTAGTCTAAAGCAGTCTTCAATAATAATTCGGAATCTAACATTAATGGAACTTATAGAAGGGACAAGGAAAAACGTAAAATATCAGCATTTATCAAAAATATCCATTCTAGTTAAGTAAGAATCTGTATCAATAATATTAAATTAAAAAAAGAATCCCCCTTCCACTATACTAATTCTGTGTTTCTACTAATCAGGGCTTATTATTAATTAAATATTTCTCCACTTACGTTTTAGTAACCAACTGAGTACATAACCCCTATCTCAGGGCAAGGTGCCCGATGAGGGATCTAGTTTAATGTTGGCGTATACTAGGGGATTAATCTCCTTCCTAAACGATTTATGACACTCAGTAAAGTCTCTAAGAACCTAAATACTTATCCCTTCCTATTCCTACCTCCTCATCATATAATCCTTACTCAATAATATTTATAGAATTAATACATACAACAATTCATATGAGGTACATTTATTTCAAATACCCACCATATCTCGAATCCTTTCATCACATCTTTAAGTCGTAAAATCAACTCTAAACTAAATCCTATCTGATCAATCTCTTTTTAATATTTTATATCCCGAGACACATGTATTTGCAGACTTATTCTTCGCAGTGGTATATAGAGAGGGAAGGAGAGGCAGGCATAATCTTCCTACCTTAACAGACTTGCGATCCGCGTACACTGTCGACATGCGGACCCTCATATGAAATCAACTCATACTTCGTGTCAAATAGCCTGACGAGGATATCGGTGACGACCCATCTTTCGCACGCACTCTTTAGCCTACTATCTGCGCGCGTGTCTGACCTGCGCTGTCTGAACCTGAGAAAGTCAGGTAAGGCAGTGACTACACGATTGAGGACTATCAAGGTCGCATCTGAAAAGCCTCACCATGCCACCTCTCATACGTTGACAATAGTTATTATTTGGGCGGAGTCGTTGACTGAATACTATTCCTACATAGACAGCCTATAGACAGAATAATTCCATCATCTTAACTCTGAGACAAGCCACTATCCTATAATACTAATCAAAAAACAGTACTACTTCTAATATAATCTTAAAAATCAAGATAAATGTTTAATATTTAAATCTATCTCTCTGAATGTATTTATTAATATCTCTAGTTCATGTCTAGGCATCCTATTTCGACTCGAGTCATAAGTTCCAATAATCACTCGTAGCTTTTACCGTAAACTATCATAGACAATTATGACAAGAAATAATCATTTTTTTACTTAGAGTAGCTAATTACTATAATCCTATTCCGTTCGCTGCTTTATTAATATATGGTGATATATATATATATATTACATTAGGAATGTCTCACATTAATATTTAATGAATTTACACTAATACTCCACTCATTATTAAATCATAAAGAAATAATATACGCTATCAACCTACACTTTATTAATCCATGACATCATGATTTAATTTATAGAATACTATTGACTCAATAAATAGTTCATATAACTCCGTTAATACAAGTCTCTGTACATGGTTCACTTCTATACTTGTTAATCTTTAAAACTATTTGGCAAATGTTAATACAAATTAGTATAGTTTATAAATAGTATTGCACTTTACTATATCTTTCTGCACTCTAAAGCTAAACTTGTCCAAATAGTGTTTAAACGAACATTACATCTCTCATTTAAACGTACCTATTACTAAATGCCTACTCAATCTTACTATTATATGATAGAATTATTATACAATTATATATTTATATTATCAGAAGTTTAGTGTTTAGAGTTATGAATATTTTCACATAAGCCAGGCATTAATACAAGTTCTGTCATGGTGAGCTCACTCTAGTACTTATTATAGTGGAGTAGTATATCTCAACCTACTTACACTAGTCCATATATCCTACCATAATATTAACAGGTTAGCAGAAATTAATAAACTTCACACTCTTATACCCGTTCCAGAGGAATTAAATTATATTGATAATTATTCATAAATGAGGATATCTACCACTAAACACAATTTAATTCTTCCTAATTATAAAATTGGTAAATTCATCAACAAATTAACACATAAATTAACAAATTAATCTAATAATAACGCTTGTATAATATAAAATTTATAAATAATTAAAATGTGTAATAGAGATATATATATATCTATTAAAAATTTATAATTAGTGCAAAATCTTATTATATAATATAAAAAATTCTGATCTCTCTTCACACCTACAACTATTGTATAAACTGTCGAGACGTCCGTCTAATTAAGTGATTAGTCTGATAATAATAGCATAGACAGGAGATCCTTTTTATATGAACTTATACATTAAATAAAATAGGATAAAATTGTAGTGCTAAATTGTTAAAACATATGTTTTTATCATACCTATATCCCTGAACGATCATGGTCAATCATGATTCGGTACGCTAGGTATTCTTTACTTCTTGTGATGCTGAGTACAACTAGTAAGTCGAAAAATTTTAATGAGTGAGTGATTCACTCCCGCACAATCATTACTCCAAAAAAGAATACATATTATGTTATAAATAAAATAATATTCATCTTTACACCTTTAAGAAATTCATAGTAACATTTTAATTAAGTATATATTCTATACACATTCTTAAGTAAGTACCAGAATTAATATCTTACTAATTACTGTGTGATGCTTGGTCACGAGAGGTCTTACTAACATTATGGTTAGTTTCTAAAAGTTCTACTTTAAGGAGGTACCTTTGATTTCGCCTATCTACCCCTACCGGGGAGGAAACCCGTAACACATGTGGTATACTATATACCGTGCCTCTATAAGACTCGATTCGGTTGACAGGACTAACAGAGCAATTACTTGGCGGCAAAGACCGGTATCTCAAGTGTATAATTCTCTATCACAGACTAATATATAATAATGATACGGGATATAAAAAATTTTAAGGGTTAAGTTCTTAGTTACGATCTAACATACCTTATTATTATATAACATCTAGGGCCCTTAATAGTACAATAACATATATTATTATAATAATACTCATATAATAATATATATAATATTCGAGATAATTAGTATTATTAGAATATAGACATATATATATATGTATTCACACTTTCAATAATCATAAATATTTATCCTAAGATTACTACTAGTATTATGATAATATAAAAATAATTTAATTATACTACTACTTTAGTTAGACAGCTAGAAAAAAAAGGAATACTGGTAGTATAATACGGACGAAATATAATGAAATATAACTGAAATTAAGAATAAATATATTCAGATATTATAATTATAGAATAGTGTCCTTTAAAGTATATAACATCTACATAAATTATCCTTATTTACTCTTATTCTCGAGTATGAAGAAAAGATGCTATATTCGCATTACGGGCTTATACAAGCATACTGAGTGTGGAGATACGTAACATGTGTGACGATTACTCGAGTAGGATACTATTAGTCAGAAGATAAGCTATATGGTTGATGGTACAGAGCAACCTCCAACGGAATACATTGTGCATCTCTTACGAGGTAATAGAAGATGGACTGACTCGGGGATTCTTTTTAGAGAGTGAGTATATTATATGAGTGATATATCGACGAGAGTAATTGATCGATGATCATTACCACATATATTTTCGAGATGTAAAGACGCGAAGTAGGCAAGAGAGATGCGGGATGCGAATTCTCGAATCACTTGTGAGAATATAGTATGGAGCTATGTATAAATTATAATATTAATAAATATATATATTATATTATATATTATATAATATACTATTATATATATTATAGTATAATTAATATTCAATAACCAATATATATATCTATAATATATAAATATATGACCTCCGATATAGACATATACAAATGAACATATATTATTCTATAATATACAAAACGCTTTCTCACCCCACGATCATAGTAGTAGTATATATTCAAGGAGGTGGATGATTGCAACACCTTTAAAATTTCGTTCAAACTTATATATAATTATAATATTATAATAAGTATTATATATATATTATATATATATATAATAATATAATTATATAATATTATATAACGCAAACTACAGTAATATAACAGATTGAGATACCACAGAAGATAGAAAGAATTCTCTCAGAAACAGGTGGCAGGAAAGAAGGAAGCAACCTAGCTAAGCGAAATAACGCTTAAATATACTTAGGAAAGGTTAATACAAATATATCAAACACAACATCATTAGCGCAGACAACAGGTAAGAGCATCTATTTGCCTACGTCTTAGTAGCGTCAGAGAGTAGAGAATAGTTAGGTACGAGAGTGAGATATAGACTCATCGAGTCAACTGCCTGTCTAGTTCTCTAGGTTCCGTATAGAAAGCGATTAACACCACAGTCTAGCATTACTGCGCGTAAAATAAATCACTCGAGGATACTGTGAGAAAATTGAGTATGGAACTATTATATATTTATTACAGTTATACTTTATGGCATTAGTGACCGCTGCACTCTATTTATCTACGTGAGATGCTGGAGTAAACTATAAGCCCTATGATTATATATGAGGAGCATACAAGGATGAGGCTCTGTAATATAGCACTTAGGAGAAAACCGAGAAGAGGAAAAAAAAAAAGAGTCTGCTAACCTTAAATAACAGCACTCCCAAGTTTTCTTTGAGGCGAGCATAATATCGCATATCACTATGATACGTCAATGGCTTCAAGATCATATTTTTCTTATTATGTTTATAGGAAAGTGCAGGAGATGTCTTATATTGTCACTATATGAGAAGTACCGGTAGAGAAATCGTGAAAGAGATAGGAAAGTTGATAGGTGTTTTAGAGGGGGATTTGTAGAAGTTAGTTTGGTATTTATTAATATATAACTGAATTGTCATACTAGTAATGAGATACACGTTAACCTTCCACAACAGGAATTCTAATCGCTCAACATTCAGTCGAGAATAGAATAATCGAGTAAGATTATTTGGGCAGACAGAATCATACAGACAGATTATGGTAAGTATGTGAGAAGGAGCATTGTGAGGAGAGGTCTATGTTGCATAGATGAAGGGTATACGTGTAAGCTGGATCATACGACCTCAAGGATAACGATTAGATAGACGATGAGAGAGTGAGTAGAGGAATCATAGCACACAAGCTAGGAAATATCCATCAAGATCAATTGAGAGGGCTATATGAAGTAAATGTGTTGCGTATTAGGTCAGTATAAATATCTCTGAGGAGATAACACCAGTTTTGTCAAGAATAATATAAACAAGCCAGCATAAAGGTAGCACCATTTTATTCACTAGACATTAATTAAATGTATATATTCAAAGGAGAAGTGAGGAGATAACTCTCATAGTAAGTGAGGAGACTTTATGAGGAGATGAATTGATAAATTTACTGATATATGTACCTATCACGAGTAGAGAGTAGGTTTGAGAGGAGATTAGTAAAGCAGCGGTGCAGCAACTAACAGGAACGTCCGGCGCTTCTCAGGTAATCTTCATAAGATCTGGATATACGGGGAATAAACAATGAAATATATAGAATGATATGACTGAGACGCATTAATAGGTATAGTAATTCGTATGAGTAGTGTAATTGTCTATAGAGCATACCGAAACTGTAGACATGTGACAGATCGAAAAGAGTTAGAATGAGACTCCAGAATAATTTTAAGAAGCGTATGAGAGATTAGAAAGAGGTAATTACAATAGATATATATCCCACGTATAATTAATTTTGGACAGTACAGCTCAGTATATTTAAGCTAGGTCGAGGTATTGTAATGTACGAAAAGATCAGACGACGAGTCATTTCTTATATTACGGTATGGATTATTAGACGATGTCTATACACTATCCATGATGTGAGAGAGTCATTGTATATGTGATTTTTAATCTTAGCACGTTTTATGCACGCGAACTCATATTATTCTGAGAGTGCTGGAATTAGCAACGAGTAAGCATTACATGAGCAAAAACTTCAATAGGAGAATCATCCGGAGCACTCGCAGCCTTGCTCTAAATGTTGAGTCAGGTGCAAAGATTTCAGAGCCCAGGCAACTCGATAAAATGTATAACTCACCAGACACATCACAGCGCATAAGCGAGTTGAGTAGGATCACTGAGAAGAGAGAACGATGGTAGAGGGAGAGATGTTGAGAGACTACACAAGAATTCGTGCCAGTAGGAGCTCTACGAAGATTGAGACAATGAATTTGAAGTAGTCTGATAGATTTTATACCTTATCAAAGATTTGAGATATTATAGCAATATGAGAACCAACTCATGATAGCAAAATATCGGAACGTAGTTAGACATGATATACAAAGTATATGTGGTTAGAATGTTTTGACTATGAAAGCAGAATAGATTTATTGAGTAGTATAGTAAAAGGAGTTAGCGCACTGTCTTATTGATGTAAAGCACACGCGGTGATCGAAGAGTGGAGTGTTCAGCGATACGGATTATACCAGCTGAATTGAATTTTAGCTAGAGTGCATAGAAAGCGAAATTATTTTCCACACACTGATAATAAGTACAATTGTCTTATTAGCCTGAATGACCAGAAGAGATATAGAGCAGATTGAACATAGATTATGTAGAGAGTAGAAAGATTTAAGTCGAAGGTCAAGAGATATGAACCTGCTTCATTAGACCATTCAAACTGCATTAACAGATTCTCACATTATTCGCAGTATAGCCGAAATGAGCGTCACACAGAGTCAAGCAGTCATATCTCATATTATGGCTAATGTGCAGAATCGAGACGCACGGCACGTAAGCCTATTACCCAATACGTGAGGGCGTCAGATTCAAGAGGTTGTCTGAAAAACAGCATAAATAATATATATATATATTATGTAAATATACGTATTATATATATATATATATATATATATATATATATATAATATATATATATATATTAGTTTAGCTCCTTATTGGCTGCACCCTAATATCCCACATTCGTATAGACGTGTCATATCCGATAGGTAACTTTATCACTTGTACGGTAGTTATGTGAGCAACTACTACATCGCTACATATAAATTAGGTATTATTATTTGAAAAATAAAATAACTGTAAGAATAAATAAAGGGGGGGTTGTAATTAAATGAATTAATATATATCTAATATTAATTAATAAATAACTTAAAAGAAACTTAGCTAATTAAAAGAATGATTTTTACTAATAGTTTGATTATCTATCTTGACTTATTAACAATAATGTTGGTTAATATTCAATCTTAAAGTAGTATTACTTACATGATTATAATTATATATAATGTATTATTGATTTGCATCACGTATTACAGAATGTTTAGGTTAACAAGGAAGGTGAAATTATTATATATGAGAAATTAATATACCTATTTATTATACAACTGGACATATTTTTCGAAGAACTTTTATTATACGTATTTATGATCACTTTAATACTAATTTATTTAGACGTACACGTTTACTATAGATCACTATATATATCTATAAAATGTATACTATATTGGTGTATTGATTGGAAAAGAAAAATTGAATTATATATATGTGGATTAGATTTATATTGTAATTAAAAATAAAAGTTTAGTCGAGTTTATTATAATTGTTATAGGATAATTATTTTTTTTTATTAATGATATAAATTACTTCTAATGTATATATATATTATTATAAATAAATACCTCATAGTTAATATCAGTAAAATGACAGATAATAATATAACTGCTATACCAAAAATTATAAAATAAATGTAATCAAAAAAATGTTGCTTGAAAAGATTCATAAAACCACTGTAGAATGTGGTGTATTAAATAAGCTTTAATAACTTTGTTTAGCTCACCTCATACTCACACTTATTAAACAGATACGATGCCTATAGGTCATAAGACAAACTCAATTTATTCGATTTTTCTAATTCCAAAAATCAAATAGACATGTCGTCGTTCTCCTTATGTATTAGAGGAAGGAATTTTCTACTTCAAAGTGCGCTATTTGATGAGGATTTATATGCGATATCCAATTAAATATATAACATTAAAACATGAATTATAATTGTGGTCTCTGATTGTGGTAGTAGGTAATTCTGATTAATCGAACAATATTAAGGTTCTAGTCAATTTATAGATATGAAGTATATTTTACCTTCATTCACCATAGTAATGCTTGTAAATTGTGTGGTAAGGATACACATGTAGATGGGACTTATTTCTGAGCCTTATAGGAGAACCTTATGATGAGCTTACTTATGAGCGAGTCGAACTACAGTATTATAATTAATTTAAATATACATATAAAAATGGCGAAGATATCTGTATATGAGTAAGATAACACATTGCCTATAAACATAATATTCTCATATGAGTACGATTAAGGCGCAAGGTAGTGGTTTCTTTATGCAACAACTAACGCACTTGGGCTAGAGCGAGTTAAACGAGATACAAGCATTAGTATGAATGAGCTAAACTATAAAGAGAATCTACGTATAGATTGTAGAAAGTTACATTTCTATATTGATTAGATAGAATAGTATGTTTGTATTAATGGAAGAGAGGAAAATTATAATTTTTTATAACTATGAGAGTTTTACGCTGGAAGAACGATGCGCAATTTTATAATGAGTTGACACATCATGTCTCAGATATAGGCACAAACACACAATATTTCAGTAATCATTTATGGAATTTCCTGATCATATAACGCAGCGATAATTTAAACTAAAAGATGATACGAAAGGATCGTGAGTATAGCAATATAAATTGTAATATATCTATGTAATCAAAAAGCTTATAGATTACTGAGTGTATTAACATTTGTCAACTTAGAATAAGAGGGTATTTTATTTTTTCTATATTTATATATAAGTCTGCGGTATGCGCCATAGGGTACAATAAAGCCCGCAAAATTATTGCTTAAATAATAAGAGCGAATAGAGGCCCCCCCAGTAAAAGATAACTGCTATCGCTACAATCAATAATTAGCGGAGCGAACGAAAAACCAGATCAACTGACAATTTGTGAGAGAGTTAGCAGATATATAATTGACGATCAGCAAAATTTGAGCGGTCTCTTTTATGACTTAACACAGATTCGTCCGTCGCAATGCCGGCACTAGTGCTGAATAGGATAATACATATAGCAAATTTATATAAAGCTGTTAATTTTAAATTATTTTGTCAATATATACATACATATTCTATAATATATATATTATACTATGTTTTAATTTTAATATTAAATTCTTTATTCACATAAAAGTACATACAGATTATATGTTTTACATTTTGTATTAATATATAGTAATATATATAATATTGTTGTAGTGATAGTGGTTAAGTTAGATTTCTATGGATATTCAATATAATATACAAATAAGTATAATTAATTACGAGTGGAATCAGGGGATAATAAATAATAAATATATATAATTAATAACATATAGAAAAAATATATCACACTAAAAATATTACATAACATTTAATTAAATCAGTAAGTATTCAGTGTGCTTTATTCAAAACATTTAACTGATACCAGTAATCTATTTCAAACTTATAGTCCACTCACAGACTTATAGAGGAAAAGTCTAGAGAATATTATTTCCTATCAACAATAATATATATATATATTAGTTCTTATCATATATTTCTAGTATATTACCTCTGTAAGGGTTGATCAAAAGGTTATATTACTACTCATAAATCATACCTTATTACTTGTTAACAACATTTCCTTAATAATACGTAGATTGAGCAAAAAACAACATCAATATATATACTCACATATTGACATTATGCTAATTATGAGTAGTATATATACCTAATAAACATATAATTTGATACTATAGCAATATCAAACATGAAATGAGAGATTTAAGTAGTAGTTGTTATAATTTATTTTATAACTATATAATATATATAATAATAATTAATAAACTATTATATTATTTAACCTTCTATTAATTACTATATCAAGGTTTTACTTACATCAAATCCCTAATTAATAGGTATGTTATATATATTATATATGATATACTATATTATATACGATGAGTTTGCCATAATAGTATATACTACTTATTACAAGGTAATAGTTACGAGAACTAGGTATTTACAGTTTTTGTTATATATAGTATCAACAAAGTATACTCAATCTAAAACTTACCTAGACATGAAGGTAATTGTTCATCGTTCAATATATATTAATGAGAGGTAAACTATATAATTATAATATTAAATACTATTATTATATATATATTAAGTTTATATACTATATATATATATATTATAATTAATATATATATATTAGGGTATATAATAAATATAATAATATGATATATATATATAATAGAAAAAAGAGTATATATATAATATATTATATATAATATTATAATATATATTATATTATATATATTATATATATATATATTATTATATATAAATATTATATATAATATATATATATATATATATAAGTAATATAATATAATAATTATAATATAATTATTAATATATTATATATATATATATCAAATATATATATATATAATATATTATTTAATATATATATATAATATATATATATATATATTATAATCATCTATATTATATATACTATAATAATTATATATCACACGATTATATATATACCTATATATATAATATCAATCACTACCTAATATATCTATATATATATATATATAATAATATATACCACCGTACATATATATTATATATATTATATATATATTATATATATTGCGTGTGTCTATACTAGAGCTGAAATAGCTCATTGGTAGGGCACTAGACAAACAGGCGTTCCCAGGTTCACAAAATGGTCGGAGTGGGAAGAATATGAGCTCTTTCTCTCTTGGGCTTGGCCTCGTCTGCGCGGACGTTAAATGACTACAATCCCCAGCCCACCTTTCTAGATTGGGCTCAGCCTTGAGGGGTAGGCTAGTTTATCTGTATTATATATTATATCATATAATATATATACCATATATCATATAATTAAATTAAAATTATATATATAATTATAATAATATATAATATAATAGATATATATATATATATATATATATATATTATATGCAGATGGTCATTACTCCAGCATCTCATCCTTTCCAAGGACTTGACATATATCGTGTGTGTACACCCGAGCCCAAACCTAACTCAAATTTCTCAGGTGAAGACGGCAGATTGTTGATCCTTTTAAGAGGAAAGATTGGCAAGGAGTTGCACAGGGATGTTGGAAGGAGGTTTGAACAGAACATATTTGCCCTGAAAAGAAAATCATGCGAGAGTAAGGCACTTTATGATAGCGGGCGAATCTGACCCATCGGCTTTGTTGACACTACGAGAGGTCAATTCCTAGAGCCCTGCCGCTTGTAAGTGCCTACTAGGAAGAGATCAGCCGTGCAACGTTCGTGCAGGAGATAGAGGGTTCAGGGAGTAAAAAGTTAAGGGACAGTTTATATTCTCTAGTTTTTAGACCTCAAGCTCTTATCCAAAAAAAGTGCGTATTCGGAGTTCCCTACAAAATGTGAGAACATTACTTCTCCCCCACACACAACAGTTTTCTGAAATGATGCCTTATATCAATAGAGAGTCGGGCTGGGGCAGAGGAAAAAAATCTGCGTCCTGGAACAGAAACACAGTTCTTAATGAAACAGATTAGAATACACGCTGAAAGATCGTTAATGACATTGGAAATAAAACAGAACCTGAGGAATATACATTTAACGGAAAGGACGAAGTGGTCCCTCAACAAAGTGTGATATGAAAGCGATCAGAGAGCAACAAAAGAGAAGGAGGTAAGCCAAAACAGAGGAGCTTAGAGAGCAGTGGACGCTTGCATACTCGCTGGAAAACTTCGGGTATGTAAGCGCCACAACAAGACTCCAACATAGTCCTTAAGGGCAGTAAGACATAAGGAAGTGAGATAGGAATTATATCACCAGTTGATTGAAGCAACGAAAGCCATACTGATGATTTGAAAGAATGAATGACTCCAGATTATCCATGAAATGAGAGTTAAGAGTTTCAACTTAGGTAGAATACAGGTGAACATAGGGCGATAGTATGAAGTTATAGAACGGCTACCTATTTTTCGGATCGCTTGAACATATGCGATTCCAGTATTGAGGAAAATATTAGTATTAAGGAATAGAGTAAAGGTGAACAAGGACAGGTGCCAGCTTAGAAGCAGCACACTTCCTCAGAACACGGGGAGGAATGCCATCAGGTCAGATAGCCTTTTGAACGTTTATAATCTCAGTATCCCAAACACCTGCTCATGTGTAAGATGGGTAAGATGACAATGGCGTGAGAGGAAGAAGAGAGTAGGAGGGATGCAGAATGTCTAGAGTGAAATTAGATGAAAAAAGGAAGCAGAAGAGATTTTCCTTTTCAGAATAGAAGTTGAATACGAATTCTTCAGAGAGAATACGGGAGAAAAGAGATATACAAATGTTTGTTAGAGATTGTTTTTTAAAATGATAGTCATAATTGGCTCTATCAAAAAGAAAAAAAGAAAAAAAACATTTTTTTTCGGCCTCGACTTTTCGCAGCTGTTCTGTAATCTTCTGAAAATTCAAATCTGATCTTAGATTTGCTCCATACAATCCTTTTTCTATGCATATCGCAAATCATTTTCATAGATTTGACCCGAAATTGACACTGTCCTTGAGAGTTGTAAGTGTTGCGAGTCATTGACTGGCTAGTGATAAAAGGATGATGATGATGACATTCAATAGTGTGTTTTTTCAAATGTAACATCACTATTGTCAATTACATTTTTGTACATATTTTCCTTAATTCACACGTCAATTCTAAAATGGTAATAAAGCATTCACTCACATTTATATGCATTAACTATCACAAATCTGATCATTTAATTCATTAAATGTATTTTTTCATTATTATGTATGTTGTTCTTATCATATTCTTGTCTGTAAGTCTGTTCTGATATTCAAAACATGATCATAAATTTTTCTGCTTATTTGAAACTGCAATATGTGATTATCTCAAACACCTAAGTGTGATATACAAAAACCGATTTCAGATTTGGAATCGGCACCCTCGAATTAGTATAAAACAGTTGGAAAACCTTAATGCAAAATATATTTGTTGACCAGTATATAAGTAATAATAATAATAATAGTAATAAATAATAATAATATAATAAATATAATATAATAATAATAATATAATAAAATAATATATAATAATATTAATAATAAAAAATAATAATATAATAATAATAATAATAATGCTAATAATAATAATAATATGTAATAATTTAATAATAATAAAATCAAATAATCAAATATAATAATAATAAATAATATAATAATAATAATAATAATAATAATAATGACTATAATAATAATAATATAAATAATAATAAATAATAATATGATTAATAATAATAAATAATAATGAATATAATAATAATAATATAAAATAATAATAATAATATAAAATAAAATAATAATATAATATATAATAATAACAATAATAATAATAATATAATAATAATAAAATAAATATATTAATAATAATAATATAATAATAATATAAATAATAATGATAATATAATATAATAATAATAATAATAATAATAATAATAATAATAATAATAATAATAATAATAATAATAATAATAATAATATTAATACAAATATAAGATTGAAATTAAGAGAATTTATAGAAAATCAACTATCTTGACTTTGTAAAAAAAAATTATATTAATATAAAGAACAAACGAAAAGAGGAAGAATTTTACTTTTCATGTATTCTTAAGGGTTTCTTTATGGAATTAAATATTAAAAATATGATTATTTGATTGAAAATTTGTTGGACAGGATGCTCATAGACAAAAATACCGCTAGCTCCAAAAGAACACACAAAGCTCAAGCTGAAATAAATGGGAGCCTTTTTAAAGTTGGCACTTTTATATGGCCAACTTCCTAAATCTATGCTTTAGAAGATTTGTGATGATTTTATATATATATATGATGCACAACTTACAAGAAGAAATGACCAAAAGATGCTTTAAAATGGTGAATGTATATGTTATACTGACTGTGACAAATGAGGCAAATGTGGCTATGACCTTTAAATGAGAGTGGAGGATTCCTTGCCTATTATATACAGTTCGTGTAGTATTCTATTTAACGTACACCCAAACTAAAGTGATTTTCAATGCCAAATAGTAAAAAATCATATAACAACGCGCCTGCACTCAAAGCCACGCAAAACTCACATATTTAGGTCGAGATTAATATGGATAGCTCTTTGAAAGTATACTAACTTTGCCTCATAAGGGCGAACTTAATTTCCTTCACATAGATAAATTTATTATGCCTCTCGCTTTTTTTGCATGGCATTTATAGGATGACCTACAAGTCAAAATTATACTCAAGTAAAATAAATATAGAGAAAGGCTAATAGAAAATATTATTTGTACTTGCGTCCAATATGTTTAAATATCATTCTAAGATAATCATAATATAATCAAAATGAAAAAATCGCTAAAAAGGATTAACGATCTCAGTACAGCATGAGAGTAGTGGGTAATATGACTAATTTATTAATTGAATAGTTGATATGCTATAGTTTAATTCGAGAAAGCCCAGATAAGTCGGGGAAGCCCTAAGAGAGTTAATTCTATGTTAGATTATGAATAAAATTAGTTAGGAAAAATTAATTTTTATCTTCTTATTCGTCTATTATTTTCTCGTGCAACTTTCCTGTCCTATTATGGTATGGGACAACTAATTGACTTTTATATCTGATTGAGGAATTATAACCAGGATAGAGCGGAGGCGTGTGCAGCGTCTTCTTTGGAATA
Source organism: Trachelipus rathkii (assembly GCA_015478945.1). Classification (NCBI taxonomy): domain Eukaryota; kingdom Metazoa; phylum Arthropoda; class Malacostraca; order Isopoda; family Trachelipodidae; genus Trachelipus; species Trachelipus rathkii. The sequence continues at coordinate 27,000 of JABUQX010109812.1, forward strand.
TAATTATGCTGCTCTCTTCAGTACTTTGTGGATAGAATTTGGGAACAGGTACGACCTGATCATATTAATGACATGAGCACAACACAACGCATCCTTACATAATTATATCTCACATTCTCTAGTCATTATCCTTTCAAAAGTATAATCAAAATATATTTCTTTAATATACATAATAAAATTTAATTTAAAATATATAATATATGATATAAAACATGTCTGATAATATCTACAGACAAATGAAAAAATTATTGTATTAAATTAAACTAAAAAATTAATTTTCAGGGTATATTGTCGATTCCACTGGAGGTTATACGATACAAAGCTCTAATGATTATCAACAGAAAATCACCCCAGTACTGTGTTACTTTTTGAGTGAAGATGAGAGTGGTTGACAGGAGATTCACACAAAAAATACATTACTATTGTGACCAACACTTATTGGTATTGTTAGCCAAATAATTAAGAGGTCACATGCCTCACATACAAAACCTTGTGTGATAAGATTACCGCATATATAAAGCGTGTAATTTCTATGATATATTTATGAGATTTATATTAGTTGTGGTAAAAATGTAAATATTTCAATATTCCCAATCCTCATCATTCAATAATTTATCAAGCTAATTCTTTTATTGGCTTTTCTAATTAGATTCTTTCGTAATTTTCTATGATATATTTTACAAACTTTAAATATTTTAGTTTAATTTATTCTAGGAATTAACTTGCAGCTTCTACTATGGTTACTTATTTTTTTAATACACTATACAAAGTGATGTTAAATTCTAATTATATTTATGTTTTGTAGCTTTTTATGCTCATTATATAAATATAATTTTTATGATATATTATTACAAATTAAAATGATTTTAAATTAAATTATACATATTTTTCTTTATTGCTAATAAACAAGTAGACACAAACAATACTCTGAATGCTTGAATCATAAAGTACTCTATATGAAGTTTCACACTTTAGCCAGACAGTTTATGCTTATAAAAAGTTTTAGGCACTCAAAATAATAATATATGTTTAAATATTAATAGTGATTGTATTTAAGTGGAATGTTAATTTCCAAATCACCAGGACTCACCTATTTTGAAAGCTAATAGGTGAAATTTCTATGCCACTAGTTATCTACAGTAAATTTCATATTTGTAGGATCCAGTTATGTAATATCTTTTATTTTATTTTGCATACTGAGTGTTAAACTCCTATATATTAAATTATTTTATATTTTTAATCTTATATACATATAAAAAATGAAGAAAAGAATTATTAATTGAAACTTTAACATTAGGGTTTATTTAAACCTATAACTGCGAATTGAGACTGAATCATGTGATTCAGATCTAATAGCCAACAAAATATGCATTACCAGATATTTATCCTGATAGCAAATTTTTTCTTTAATTTCTTATCTCTATGTTCAGGATTATAAAAATTATTTTGACACTGCTTATATAATAGGATAATCATACCATTTCAATTTTTAATAATGATGAGTCAATAGAAACGATTTATGCTGAGTCTACTTTAACATTTTTTGTTTTTAAATCTACTGCAGTTGCTAGGCTTATAGTATTTTTCATATATTTGATAAAATATTATGATTGCAAAATGTTATTTTTATTATAGAGCTTCACAGAGCTATTTATCTCCCTGTGCTACTCATTCCAACCTAATGAGCAACTCAACAGGAGTGATGGTACCATTATGGAAATTTATATACTGGTTATTGGCATCATTTATATAACCAAGTACATAATAATATATAAATGAATTTATTTTATTTTTATTAGGTATTGCAAAATATACAAAATATTGCAAAAATTCTAGAACCTATTACCACAACTTAAGATCTACATCTGGTTCTTTCAAAACTCTAACTTACACTTCACACCTCACATTCCATCATTAATTAAGATACATTTGCACTGCTTGATATTCTAAAATCTAAGCTCCTAATATTATTAGTTAATTATTTTGCATTCCCACCTAGATCATTGATGCAAATTTAAAATAATAAATTTAAGGTATTTGGAAGATAAAAGCCACTTAAATAATAAAATTTTCTTAGATCTCACTATATGTATATAAAAATATTAATTAATGATTATTATCCACCTTAAGGCTCTCAATATATAAAGAATGCACTAACTAGGCCAGGCGCCATTAGTGACCTTTGCTTGTGGACAGACCAAGAGTATACGGTGTTGATTCTACTATTGTCATAGTGTTGAAAGAAACTGCGACTTGATCTCATGATGCTCTCAATAAAGATTACCACTCTGATTTCAATTTTTGCGCTCTGACTCTCACAAGTGTATGGTAAAGTCTTTCTATTGGTGGAAATTTTATAATGTTCTGAGCACATAAGTGCTGGCTGAACCCGATAATGGAAGTGGTGAGCATTTTCTTGGATTCTTCTAGTAGAATTATGAAGTATAAGAAATTAGTTATGAAATTAGAATGTGAATATTATCAAGGGTAGTATATTATATAGTAGCACACTAATTACATTATAAAATCTGAATATTTTTTCATTTCAATCTTGTGTTTCCTGCCTTTTTATAAAGGTCAGTAACAATTCTGGGCAGAAGATACTAAAATCTGGATATTATTTCAATGTCTGGAGGATTTTACCTTTATTAGTTTACAATTATATTTATTTAAGGTCTAACCTCTATAATTCCTTTGAAAATGTCATGAAACTTATTGAATTATATTTCTCCTTACTGAGAGAATCCTTGCTATATTGGCAAAATTAAGGTTTGTAAGCACGTAGATATAAATTTACTATTAATATTCTAATAGAATATTTATGGCTGCTCACTGATCTATTTATCCTCACAGTTGAAAGATTTGTCTAATGTGTTCTTTATTAGCTATAACACAATCCAAAACATCACGGTACAGTAGAGGTAGTAGTTGGTATCAGTAATATAATGAATTAAATGATATTTAATCTGGACACTTTTACATATGAATCTATGAATATTTACCAATATTGCATCATTAGTTTAAATGGAAACTTATGACCAAATAATTATTTAAATTGAAAATCACATATTATCAAAATTTGAAACTTCTTTTAAGACACTATTATAAAGATGGTTAAATGTAATTATATTTATCGAGAGGTGTTTTATACTGAGTTGAGAATTGAAGGGTTATAGAGTAAGTCAGAGATGCTGAGTATATAAGTGATTAGAGTAGGAATTAGACAAGATACTAGTAATACATCTAAACTAAGACGCATCTCGAGCGAACGAACTATCACATCGAACTTGCAAGCACCTACAGGTGAAGTGAGTGGATGGAAATTTTTACTATATAGAAGATTATATTTAGTATAACCTGAATTTCTAAGATAAATTAGTAAGGATATTGTATGTTGAGATTGTAAGTTTGATAAGTCTTACTTTAAATATTATTTTATTTTTATAAATATATTGAAACTGAGATGAAAGTTTTATTAAAGAATTTTGATGAATATTAATTGGTAGAAAATTTATATAAGTGGATATATATATGTTTATATAGTATCTATATTTATATTATTTATTTTTATATTTAATAATATTATTAATACTATTTATATTATTATTATTATTATTATTATATTTATTATTATAATTATTATTAATATAATATATAATTATATTAATTTAATTATTATATATTATTATTATTAATTATATAATATTCTAATATTATATTATTATATTATAATTAATTCTATTATATATATTAAAATATTAATTGCTTATTTTGATTCCAACTGTATTTATATTTAACCTCATCTTTTGCGTTTATATAAAGATGATAATCTTCTTATAATTTTTATGGTATTATGAGTTAGTTTATTAATTTATAATTAGAAAATTAGGAATTATTATGAGTATTATTTAATATTTATTATTACTATTTAAAATGTTTTTTCCTAGTTTTTTATTATTATTTTTATTACTTTATATTAAATTAATATTCTAATTAGATAAATTATTAATTAATACATATTTGATCATACATTTAATTATAAATTTCTTAAACATCTTAATAAAATTAGGAATATTTATTTATAATCTATATTATTTATTATTATTATTCTATTATTGAATATTTTATTTTATATACATTATTATATTATTTATTATTATATTATTATTATATATTATTATTATTATTATTATTATTATATTTTAATTATATTATTATTATTTAATTATTATATATTATTATATATTATATTATAATTATTATTATTGAATAATTATGATTATATTATTATTTAAATTAATTATTATTTATATATTAATTATATTAATTTTTATTAATAATTATTACAATATAAATTATTTTTATTTAATTAACAATATAAAAATATAATTTCTTTAATGTGAAAGGTGGTGATTATGGTAATAATTTCTTTGACAATCATTCCATCATAACAAATCACAACTTGAAACAATTACATCAATAAGAAAGATTAAACTATGAGATAGATAGGGCTTTCAACCATTGACCAAAGAGGAAAGCAAAATTTGACCGACTCTGCATTCCTATTATATCGACTGCTTCGAGGGAATAAGAGTATTAAATGTATATTAATATATAATTATTATATATATTATAATTTTATTCTTTTTAATTATAATATTATTGTTTTATATAATATTTAAAATCTATCATTTTATTATTCCAAAAAAAAATTTGATTTTACTAGAAAATGTATTACATGTGTTTATATATTTATAACTTATATATAAGCTTTGATTTAACAAAGATATTTGTGTATTTCATATATATATAAATTTTAATTATATATATATATATATTATAATATTAAAATATAATATATATATATATATTATATTATATTATTATATAATATTATAATTTATTATATTATATATTATTCAGATAACTACTCAATAATCAGAGGTGGTGCGTACGTGAGGCTACTTACTAATACTATATGGAGGTAATTCCACTCAAATATTATAACGTGGATCGGGGGAGTAGGAGAGCCGAGTATACTAATACTATTCAGCCCTATTTTCACTCAAGACAGTCGGGCTTTGAGAGTCCAATGGTTCAGTTATTATTATTATAATTAAATTATTTATTATTATATTAATTATAATTATATATATTAATATATTATTATTAATATTTAATTATTATATTATATAATTATTATTATTTTAATATTTTATTAATTATTATATAATATTTATTAATATATATAAGGATGAGATAGAAAGGAAGGGAACTATATGTATGCTATCTTGAAATTATACGCTGAAGATATAATAATCAGTCCGCCTTTCGTATTCGGTTACGTTACATATTGTCCAATAAATTAAATCATGCAGAAGTGAAAAATATAATATGCTATAAAATATTAAGTTATTATTTTCAATCACTATTTTATTTATATAGTATATTTACCAGTTAAACATACACTTATGTTCGGTTAGAGCTAAGAAGATAAAATCAACTATTAAATTTTCAATGGTAAAAAAAGTATGTTCATATAAACTTAATATACTGTTATAATATATACTTTTTACGATTTTATCGAGACTTATTTTAGAGATTATTATAATAGTACGTTATTAGATGTAATATTTTTCGTACTTTATTATTGTATCATATGTAGTTGCAGGTACTGTGACGGACGGACGGGACGGGTTGCGACACGACGCGCACGAGAGACAGAGAGAGTGACTGGATGCGGAATGAGAGCAGTTGGAGATGTTCGATGAAGCTAAAGATACATTAGTGAAGCAATGATTCGTGAAGTGTTTGGAATCTATTAGTGGAATAGATATTGATTCACATCGTAACAAGTCACTGTTGAAATATAAAGAATTGAATAGATAGAGAATAAATATAATGATAGATTATAATGAAGAAAGTAAGTAAGGGGAGATAGAGAGAGAAGAAGAGAGAGAGAGAGCGAGGGAGAGAGAGAGAAGATGAAGAAGATGAAAGAGTGAGTAAATGAGAGAGACTAAGAGTAATACCAAGCCAGAGAGAAGAGTAAGAATAATACCAATATGGAATATTAATCAAAATAAATAGTACAAAATTATATAAAACAAACATAAAGTTAATATGTTATCTTAATGCTTTTATGAACGTTGTTTAGTTATATTAATTAAACTATTTATTATAATGATAAAAATATTAATTAATCTACTACGCTATAGGAATTGTCGGTCCCTCTAATTTCTGCCCTCTATCCCCACATTCCATGAAAATTTTCACTTCATCGAGCAGAGAAAAGAATCTTTTTAATTCAGTACACCAATTTAACCAACGGACAACGTTATGACAAGATAATCCATATAGAATATCAATGCCATTCAAGAAGCCATCAAATTGTCAGTGATATATGGCATAAGATTGTATAATAATATATAGGTAGCTACTTCAGGGAGTGTCATTGCAAGAAATAGCACAAGAACAAGCAGAGATAAGCAAAATTGAAATATAATGAAATTCACTCTTCAATGCCAAAGTATATCAAAACAAATAAGCGTTTAACGCTTTCTAAGAGGACCCATCCCGTCGAATCAGTAATTATTCTGAGAAAAATCAATGATGTTAGACGGCAAATTCAACTAGTTTGAAGCACGAAATGGGCAAAAACATTTCCTCGTCGAAGCAGAGGTCTTTTCTGGGAAAGAATTGAAGAGATAGTACAAGATATAGTGTTAAGAAGACCAGATGGGGGAAAGTCATTCATTATGCCTCTAAAAGGCTTTTGCACTTTAAAGATTATGTAGTAAAAGTAATTGAATTTGGGGTTTGCCGTACTCTGCAAATTCTCGCTATCTTGATTAATAAGTCCAGTGGGAACAATGGAAACCCTCGGAAGAATTAAATTTAAAAGATCCAAAACCCATACACGGAAATTTAACAACAAAAGAATTCCCCCAATCAGGAAACTGGGGAACTGCAGGAAATATTTTTTGTAGAGGTTTATTTTTAGCAAAGACAACAAAAAATATCTTTAAAAATATGACCCTAAAAGACACTTTAAAAATTACCTAAACATGTCTGCAATAGATTAAGCTTTTTCCCTCCAGAAACTGGAAAATGACATGTCACGCGTTATTCCAATTTTGACCTTCTAATATGGTATGTTTTAAAAATGGAAATTACACTACGATACGAAATCTGGGTCCCAGGAGTCAGAATTAGCTCAAAAGTATGTTCCCAGGAAAAAACCCTCCGTTTGGTAGTAATAAAACATTTGTCAGATTAAAGAAGTCCCAAAATTTGGAACGAAATACAGGTATGGGTGAAAAAAGATTTGGAAGCCTGCCAGGAAAAAAGCGGTTGAAAAAAAATTAAAAAACTCAAAATCTCTAAGCACATTTCAGGGGATAGCTCATCTAAGAAACTTGTGGTTTGTGTAATATCTTCCAATACAGGCAAATTAAAAAGATAAAAAGGAATAAATTTTGATCGGCTAATTACGATGAAGTATTTCTATGAGGAAATTTCAGAAATAATTTTCTTTTTCTTTCAAAGTAATACGATCAAATGTTGTGGGGGTTTGGCCTCCTATTACCAAGTGGAAAATGGTTAGAGAAGTTATTTTTTTGCCTTTAAAAAAAAATAAATAAAATAGTGATTTAATGGACGAATGAATGGGATTTTTTAAATTGATAATTTTTATTTAACCGGAAATAAATTCTGTAAGTTGCAAAAATTCTGATATTTACTAAATGATTTCAACCTGGTTTCAAAAAAGAAAACTAATATTTTTTGTAAAGTTGCCAAAAATTCTGATTCATTATTAAATTATAGCTTTTATAATTTATTATTATATATAATTTATATAATTATAATATATAATATATATGAAATATAAGAATTTAATATAAAATTATATATATAGAAAAATATTAAATAAATATATATATAGTATAAAAAATCTGGTCTTAATAAAATTGGGTTACAAAATATATACAGGCAGAACAGCCCTCCAATGTTGTCAATAGGGGAAATGGAAAATTTTTAAACTTTTAAAAAAGGATTGGATAGGAAAAAATTTTTCTTAGATTTTGTAGGAAAAAAATTTAATACAGATTTATTATTTTACCGTTAAAAAATGTCTACAGGAGTTTCATCGTTTTTCCAAGGAGGATTTATAATTAATAATTAAAAGGAAATAAAGGAAAAGGTTAATTAATTTACTTATTTGCCTGAATTTTTTTATTTTTATGAAATAAATTTTTTTTTGTTTTTAGATACTAAGTTAATAAAGAGTTAAATTAGCGAACATTTTATTTCATCAATAAGCAAATCCCAAAAATTTTAATAACAAAGTTAATGATTTCCAGATAATTGTAAGATCGAGAAGGAAAGTATAGATCACAAGAAGTCCGAAGCCGGATGGCGGAAAAGGGGAGCAAGAAAAAGCCGGACAATCTTAAAATGCGCGGAGCCCCGGTATTTTAAAATGCGCTTATGGAAAGTCCCGAGCCCCCGGGGGTAAATTTTTTTATAATGGTGGGAGCCGGAAAAACATTTTCCGGCTTTTCTCGCAGCACTGTTACTGGAAAAACCTTTCCAATTTTTTTTGGGTCATCTCAACTTCCGCCCGCTTATTCTCCTTAGCCTTTAATCTTAATGTGAAAAAGATTCCGTCTTAGCTGCCACTTAAATCCTTTTTTTAGCGCGGTCCATTGTTGAATTTAGCTCTAGCCTTTGGCCGGCCCTAGTTTCCAAGGGTATTTTCCCTAAACTTCCTCTTATTTTCCCACTTTGTTTTGGCTCTACAAAAATACTTTAATATATCTAAAGGCCATGTCATTTGTTTACTCACCTGGTTGTTTATGTTTTTAATCACACGGCCAAATATTTTGCGGTAATGAGTTTTTTTTATTCTTTTAGTAACATTGTTGCAGATGGAAAGAAATTAAGGGAGCTTTTAATCCTCGCACACCTAACTTTTTTTGAAGTAAAATTCATAAATTTTTAACATTTTTTTTTTTTAATTTAAATCTTAGAATAATTTAAAAAAAATTTTCCTCCTCTAAATTCAAAAAGTAAGATTATATTTTTTTTTTAAATTCCTAATGTTTTTTTTAGGATACTGGAAAGATGGAAAGAGAGTGTTCCGAAACTAAATAAATTTTTTATTCAGTCAAAAATGTAATATTCCAGGTTGGTTTTAAAGGTCCCATTGAATCCCCCAAAGTGGGTCCTATGTATATGAACCCCCAGAGGGGTCCTACAAAGCAAACCCGCCAAAGGGGGTCCAAATGAAAGTCCCCCCTTCCCAAAATATTGGGGGGTCACCATGAGGATGTAAAAATTGGGGGTCCCACGAAAGTGGGATCTTCATTTAAGGCCCATTTATATAAAAACTATTTTTTTTAAACAACCCCTACCATATATATATAATCAAAAATTAAAGAGATTTTTCTTTTAGCACAATCAAAGTTGAAAAACGTATTTGGATGGAAATGGAGTTTTTTATGAAATAAAATTGGAGAAGCTCCTTTGTTTGGGGGTAATGAAAAATTTGCAAAACGGTACATTTTCCTTCTATAACAGCTTTGACGGGTCCAACTTTACTGGGTTAATTGAAAAGCTAATAAATTGGGCATATGTTGTCGGCTTTTTCATTAATGGATCCAAGAAAATTACGAAGAACTGCCACTTTGGATTAGGCCTTTTGGGGAAACCATATTAAAAAAATATGTCTCGGTGTAGATGTTTTTTTTGGGAAAAGGATTTAATTACTTCAATAGAAAAATACAATCCCCCACTTATAAAATATAATTCAAGTTCAATGCAGAATGGAGCCCTAACCATGTTTTTTTTGGGCCGTTTTTCTTTGTGGATTATAAGGCTATTTTAAACAAAATGCCCGGGTGTTTTAGCATACACTGCGTCCAAACCCCATCCCGGCGAAATTTAGTGTTGCTAAATCTTGAATGTTTTAGTATTTGGCATGAAATTCCTTTTAAATTTCCAATCATGCAGTAAACCGAACCGAAACAAGCATTGGAAATACGAGTTTAAATTTTGCCCCGAAGTTTTGGTTGAAAAAAAATGAAACTGAGAACTTTTCTATCAATTACATCCCTTCTTCAACTCTCGAAGTTACTCTGGTGGGTCCAGAAAAGCTTTTTTTTTTTGCCCTTTTTTTGGATATATTCTTTTTATAGTTTTTCTACAAATCTTATATCACTTATTGCAATTTTAAAGAAATTTAAATCCAATGGGAAAACCAGGCATTGTCCCTAAATTTACAGATTTTGTTTTCTATATTTAATGGAAGGGTAACTTGGCCCAGTTACAGGGTGGGAAACAGTCTAATTTGATTAAAAAGGTCCCTCCATTTCAAAGCGTTTTCTTGCCAAATTAAGCACTTTAATAAAGCAAAAATGGGACTTGGCGGAAGAATTTTTCCCCGACAGTTCCCAATGTCACAAGCGAGACAAACTGTCGCAGGGAGAGCGACGTTTTTCCAACTTACGTTTTTTCCAACTTTTTTACAAATGCTCTTTTCCAAGGAATTTTTGATAAAAAACTGGGGGGTTTTTGAGGATTTTTTCCATATGGTAAATACCCAGTTGGGGACCAATAAATTCCATAAAGGGTACAAATTGAAGAAAACCGCAAAGTCCCTTGGCAAAGAGAAAACTTGAAAATCGGAAATATGATAGCCACTAAACGAAGAGACTTTTTAAATAAAGGTCAGTTTTTAGAAACGAAAAAATATTAAAGCAATTCTGGCTTCAAAGACATAACCCTGTTTTTTTGCCCGTGATTATTGGAAGTTTTCGCCGAGAAAGGTTTTTTTTTTTAATTAGCTCATTTCGTTTTGGAGGGAGGTGGGGAAGGAAGGGGTTTTGGAAATACAAAGAATTGGGCCATCTTCTAACAAAAAAATAAAAAAAAAAAAAAAACAGACTGGACAAATTTTTTAGAAACCGGGAGAATTTGAAAAAAGATTTAAAAAGCCTAAACCTAAATTGAAATGCCAAACTTGAAAGAATTTATATTAAAAAGCCACAAGGTTTTTACTATGCCCCACAAAAGCATTTTTTTCATTTTTGTTTGTTACATGTTTTATAGTAGACAAATTTTCAACTAAAATGTTTAATTTGTGCATGTACGATGTGTTTATAACTATAAATGTATAACCGTCTTCATGGGGTGGGTGTGTTTCTTTAAAGTTTTTCAAATAAAATCAATAATCAAGCTTTAAATTACACTAAATTCCACAATCCTTCCATAATTGATTTTGGCTGATGAAGAGGAAATTTGGGACCGCCCTGTCTGTGGTTTGTTTAGGGTTAAAAAAAAGGTTTATTTAAATATTATGAATCTATTTTTGGTTTTTAACTTCAATAACCTCCGCCATTCTTTCCGGATCATTACCCAAGCATCATAATGGAGTTTCGAAGCCGGAAGCCCGGAGCCCGCGGAGTGGTGGCCCCTGGGTTGCCGGTTGGCCCGGAGCTATGAAAAAATCCCCTGGGGTAAAAAAAGTTTTTTTTTTTCTAGAAGGTCTGTTTCTTTACACAAAAGACAACATTTCCCCCAACTACTATAAAGAATTTTTTCAAAATAGTGGGCCCCAAGAATTCCTTAAATTTGAGGTCGGAAGAGGGGGCGGTTGGGAGTCCCGGAACAAGCCGGAAAGCCCCCCGGACCCGGAAGGCCCGAAAGCCCCCGGCGTAGCGAGCCCGGATAGCCGGGAAGCTCAGATAATTGAAATTTTTTTCCCAAAAATACTTTTTTAGGTGGGGAAAAAATTTATTGCGCCAAGAAGAACGTGCCTGAAAACAGGTATCGCAAATCAAGTGCAAAGAAACATTTAAAAGTCTCCGGTAAATTCCCGAGCAGAAGTTTCGAAAATCATTACACCGAAAGATAGGCTTCTAGAGTGCTTATCCGAAAATTTTTTTCGGGATTATGTTGTTTTTGATGAAGAATCGACAGTCCAAAATACTCTTGCCAATTTTCAACCAATAGTTAGGGCAAGAAGAATACATTATTATGATATAAAAGTGCGTAAAAGCTGGATACCAGCATCCGCTTTATGAAATGTTAGATTTTGGGGTAAATAAATTTTTTTATCCAGGGAATTCTTTTTTTTGGGGAAAAAATAAATCTAAACTTGAGACTTCTCTGCTACAACAATATTATTTTCCTAAAAATGTAAGTAAATAAATATTTAGATTTTGGATAGTATGAATAAGAAATTATTTGTAAAGTTTTATTACCAATGAAATGAATATTAATAATAAATTAATAAATATATAAATTTAATAATTATTAAAAATTATATAAATTTTATATTTATAGTATAAATATATTATAAGTAAATATATATATATAAATAAATAATATTTTATATAATAATAATTATATAATAATAGTAATTTAATTATAATATATTAATATTAATAATATATATTATTATGTATGGAAAAATTTTATAAATATTGCCCAAGGTCCATAAAATTGAACATTCTTCAGGGAGGGAGAAGGCGGGGAAAAAGTCGTTTTTTTCTTTTGGAAAACAGACAGAATTAATTCCCTCACGTCATAGATGAAGCATAGCGTCATATCCAGTGGGCAATAAAGCTTTACGGGAAACGAAAGCTGCCCCATCGGAGGGCACGGCGCCATGTGGGGGCCCGTGCCCGTTTGCCCCCCCGTGCCCGTTGGCCCCGTGCCCGTGCTCCCGTGGGGGTTTTTTTTCATTTCCCAGTGGGTCCAATTGTCGGAACTTAAACAATATTAATTATAATATATATATATATTTAATAGTTCTATAAAATAAATATTCAAATATTAATATATATTATATATATATTATTATATAATTAAATATATATTTATTAAATATTAGATATATTATCATAATAATTAATATATTATTATATTAATATATTACAATATAATTATTAATATTATATAATATAAATTAATATAATTTACTTATTCTTATAATCTCAATATCTAATATTATATTAAATAATTGAAAATAATATATATCTTAGTATAATATAATTTATTAAGAATATCATAATAATTATAAAATATTTATTATAATTAATATATAATAAAATTATTTATAATAATATAATTATATTTAAATATATACTAATTTAATATTTATAATATAATAATATCTTAATTTATAAAAAGATATATATATATATTATATTTATAACAACAATAAATAAACAATAGAGTGCCTTAAATTGAGCATTCCATTAGAGAAGAAACCCGAACAAGGGGTTTTGTTAATTTCCTAGAAAACGAGTTAAAAACCCCAAAAAATAAATTTACTCTTACTTTTAAAGCAAGCTTAAAGAAGCCTTGCAGGTTTTTAGAGGCCCATAACGGGGGAAAAGAATTAGAAAAAATAAATGTGGAATTTTTTCTAGGTATTAATTGGGAAGTTTTTTGGCCCCTTTATCCTTAAAATATGAAAGATCCGGTGGTTTGCAAATATGATTAAAAAACGGTGGGCCAAAGAAGAGCCAAAAATATTGTTAACCCACCCAAATTCAGAATGGATTTTTGAAAAGTGCAAGTTTTCTCTTTCCAAAAAAGTTTGGAATATATATAAGGCAAATTTTCAAATTAAAAAGGGGCAAAACAAGTTTTTTTTGTCCCCTCTATATTTAGAATTTACTTACAACAAAATATTATGTAAGGATGGAAACCAATTAGCCCCCAGTATTTATAAGATACAGTTAAACACATTTTTGTAAGACCGTAGTTTGGGACGACCCTATCAGGGACTTTTAAAAATAAAAGTTTTTTTTTAAGTATTAGACACAACTCCCGCGAAACAACAGCTTTAAGTTGGAAAAATTAATAAAGAATATAATAAGGGTAAATTGGAAGAAGGGGGTTCTTGGTCCCCTATTTTGGTCAAAATGCCCGTGGTTCAAGGGGTATTGATTTTGTGCAGCAAAGTTTTAAATGTGGGGTTTAAAGTTTTTTATAAAGTGGAAGTTAAAGGCAAGATTGAAGCAGCGGCACCACTTGCTAAATAGCGTAAACCGACTGCCGCAACTCTAATTAATCTGTCAATAAATGGAAAGGAATTAGTCAGTGGTAACAGGAAGAAACAGTTATTTATTTAATTGAAATTAATGTTTAAAAACTTATTTTTATTTGGTTTTCAGCCAAAGCTGTTATAAAAAGATGGGGAAGCTGTTTGAAGTCCGTCTCGTCCTACTGTCCTCCAAAAACTTTGGGGTCCTATGTTGGGTCATCGAGATTGGAAAAACTTTTTTTTTTCTGGAAAAGTTTTTTGTTATTACAATTTTTCTCTTATAATGATTTTAAAAGTCCAAATTGAATTTCTTCAATCTTACAACTCCTAAATGAAAGGCAAAAAGCAATGGAATGGGAAAACACATGGGAATTTTTGGAAATTTTGGTTTTTTTTTCAGTGTTTTTTTTCCATAACATCTAATAAGAGAAAATTCCCTTACTGGTTTAAAAATTTTTCTCCAGAGCAGTACCGCTATTGAATCTTTCAAAAGCCAACTTTAATTTTACAGTTTCAAAATAACGCTTATTGATAGCCCCTTTCCCAATTTAAATATAATTTTTTTTTTGAAGTATAGCTGAATTTCAAATATATTAATGTTATGACATTGATTGGCCAATTTTTTTTTTTTCCGATATATATATATCGTGATATTTTAACGTTATTTTTAAATTTGGCCTTCAGTTTTTCGAAATGATTTTAAAAATAGTGTTTATTAGATCGCCTGAGTTTATTCATCACACCTCTTTAATTAAAAATTTTTACCGTAACAAATTTGAAAACACAATTTATTGTTTCCCCCAATTAAAAAAAATAAGATTTTGAAGTAATGGATCATTTTTTGTTCTGTCCCCTTCTTATAACGCGACTTCCAGATTTTTTTTTTCAACATACAAAATTAATAAAGAATTGCCCAAAAAAAAGATGAAATTTTGTTTTAAATACGAATTAGAAGAAGAATCTCCAGAAAACTTTTCCCCTTCTTGAATTCAAAACTTATTGATGACGGACTGTTGATGATACAGTAGTCAAGGCAAATATTAATAACAAGTTTTTTTTTGGGCGTTTTAAATTATCCAATTTGACAACTACATCAATTGCCGGTCAAGGTTACCGAAAATGGTTGTTTAAACAACACGGTTTGTGTATTTAGAAAAACAGATACTGTTTAAAACTTGTGCAAGAAAACAACTGGGGTGGAACAGTTTTTTCTCATCTAATTTTTTAAAAAATTAACCAGTTTTATCTAGTTTTAATCAGTTTAATCAAGTACAGGTTGAAAACTTCTGGACCAAGTTAAAAACAGTGCAAAACAAAATTTGGGACAAAAACAAGAGTGTATTTAATCTTGCCCAATCAAAAAAAAAAGGCAGACGGGCAAAAACGGGCGAGAATTTCAGAAAGTAGTTTGAAAAAGTGAACCATGTTTAAACATTTCCTTTAATTAATTTAATTAATAATAATGTTTAATTAATAATATTAACTAAATATATAATTATTTAATAATATAGATTTTTCTAGTTTTAATTTTTAATTTTAATTTATATACTATCAAATAATATTAAAAGATAAAATACTCAATCCATAATATAGTATATATAAATAAATTTTTAAATGTTATTTTTACAATATATAAAATATAAAGTATATAAAATAATTAATTATACTATATTTTCTTTTGTTTCTTGGAATAATTATTAAATAATATATTAATATATATTAAATAATTATATTATTAATATATATATATATTATATTTATATTATATATAGTAATAAAGATATAAAGTAATAATTGATATATATAATTTATTTAACTAATTATAAATAATATATTATAATAATATTTATAATTATAATATATATATTATATTATATATTATATGTAATATATAACTTTTATAATTAATTATAATATAGAAATATATATATATATATATAATAATAAAATATATATTATACACTATATATTATATAATATTTTTTATAAAGTAAATATTATATTATATTATATAGTATAATCGATATAGTTACTAATAATTTTAACCTCTAATAGCGTAAATTAGAAACAATTATACTTAATATTATAAAATATATAATTATATAATAATAGACATATATATTATAAATATAATAATAATTAATATAATAAAAATTATAAAGTATATTATATTATATATATATAATATTTATTATAATATTAATAAAAATAAATAATAAAATACTATATTACAAATATTTAGTATTTTATTTGAAATATAAAGATAAAGTATTGTAATCTCTTTAAATTTATATAAATATACTTTATATAAATATGTAAATAATAATATATATATTATATAATATATATATTAATAATAATATTTATTATATTCTATATTTATTAACATATTATATAAGATATTATATATTATATATATTATATAGTATAATACAGGTATTAGTTATTAAAGCATACATTCTAATAACAATATTAATATTAATTATCTTATATATAATTATATATTATATATTATAAATTATATAAATTAATTATATATATATAATACTATATACTATATAACTAAATAATAATTATAGTTATATATATATTTATATTAATATAATTATATATAATAAGATATATTGTCTTTTAGTATATATTATATTAATAATATATTTTATATATATAAGATATTATAATTTATTATACTATATTATTATAAATTAATTTATTATATATATATTAATTATATATATAATTTAATAGTATAATTAAATATATTTAATATATATAATAATAAACTATATAAATCTTATATTATATAATATAATTAATATATTATTTAATTTAATAAATATTTATATATAAGGGCCCCCTCACATTAAATTTTTGCGGAGGGCCCCGACATCAATTTTGCGTTACGCGACGCCACTTGGTCCAACCTTTCTCAAAAGGCCATAAACAACGTGGGAGCACAATTTCAATATCTAATAAGCATAAATACGGGAAAAGCAATATGCTAAAAATTTTCATGATTCAATTTTAGCACAATTTTAGAAAAATAAGTTTTTTGGTAGAAAATTACCTAATTGGGTTATAAATTTTTTTTTTATATAAAATTGAAAAAAATTTTTTAAATTCATTTAATTTTTTCAATATCGCAATTTTAAAAATCAAAAGCAAAAATACGTGACAGATTTTTAAATCTTAATGCTTTCCGATATATCATTGCTTTTTTAACTCCCCGTTTAACTTATTTTAAAATCGACAGAAGGTTGGTTGTTTATTGGGGAACACTTGGCCCTTTGGGGTAATTGGCATTCCCCCCTCTTGGGTGTTTCCCCCTGGTTTTTTAACAAGGGACACAACAAAGTAAGTGAATCCGCCGAAATGGCCAACAAATGCTGGTTTTCCGGAAAAATTTGTTAAATTAATAAAGACCAAAATTTTTTTTTTCCCTCGACCAAGGTATTTTCGAAACCACCCCGACAAACACCCGTCCCGCCCGTTTTAAGGAACATGTCACAGAAACTCTACCCACCTAGTTTCCCCAATCCACCTTCCCCAGAAAGAAGCAATCCGAACAGTTTTTCCTAAAATTCCTTGCCCTCTTTTCGGATACAAAATGCTTTTTCGAAAATTTTTCAATGGTAATAACAATGGACCTGGAAAACAATGATACAGAAACCAGTTTTTTAACCGTTTTTTCGGACTCTGAACTTTAAAAAAAATTTTTAACCTAAAGGAATATCCAAGGTAAAAAACCGCAAAGATTGGCGAAAGTCGGGTCCCCCTTCCCCTCGTCGCCTCCGGGGACAAGAACAGGGGTTTCGAAGGACTATTCCCCCTCGAGGAAAGGGGTCTCGGAACCCCCCGCCCTTCTTTTGGTAATTTGGGTGGTCCCGGCGGGGGTTCCCCCTGCCCGCCCCTTATCCCCATACGTTGGGGTAATGGAAAAACGTCCCCCTCTTTGTCCCCCGTCGGCTCGAGCCCCCCTAATTTGTTTTTTATTTTTTTAATCAAGTTTGTAATCGCCTTTTAATAACGCCTTGGATCAATAATGTTAATTTGGTTTCCTGTAAGTGGTCGGTATTTTTGAATATTAAATTTATATTTTTTTTTTTTTTTTTTTTTACATTTTTTTTGTTAACAAGCAAATATTTTCACAATTATTTTTCCAAATATGTATGGTGGTTTTTTTTATGTAAGTTTCGTCACTTAATCAAAGATATTTTCCCCATTTTTTTAAACAATATTTTTTTTAAAAAAACGTGTTTTAGATTAAAAAAACCTTTTTAAGTTTTTGAAAAATCCAATAAGGGGTTGCTCGGTATATATATATATTGTTTGGATTTCAATAATAGTTAGCAAATTTTTATTAAAAAAATAAAACTGGGAAATATAGTAAAAAGAAATGGGCCCCTGTATAGTAATATAATATATATAATAATTAATGTATATATTATATATAGTAAATATATATATATAAATATATATATATATATATATAATAATATTAATTTATAATATTACCCTAATATATATATATATATATTATATATGATATATTTATATATATAAATTAATTAATATTATTAATATAATATATATAATATAATAAGGGTGGGAAAGTTTTGTGAAGGTTGAATAAAGATATTTTGGGGGAAGAGGAATGGGAGAATGGAGATGGGAAAAGGATAATGGGGGAAGGAGAAAAACAAATTTAAATTTGGAAAACTGTAAAAAAAAAAAAAAAAAAAAATTCAATTCTCCAAACTTACAATAGCTTACAAGCTCGGGATAACAGGAATAATACATTTTTTTGGAATCCCTTTTGGTTACAAATATTTTTACATAGGAAAAATGTGAAAAAAAAAAAATAAATAAAGAATAAATATTGGCTATTTTTTTTTTTTAGGAAGCAACAATAGAATGACAAATGAAAGTTTATATATAATAATTAAATTTATTTGTTTGTAAAGGTATTTACATCGGCAATTGTTTAGGGGGGGCCTCCTTTCGAACGAGGGAAAAACACAGGGGGGGACGAATTTCCCATACCCCCCGGGTAAAAGGTGAGAGGCGGGGAAGGAAACCCCCAGCGGGGACATAACCAAAATACAAAGAGTGGGGGTTTCCTCACCGGAGACCCTCCCGAAGGGGGGGGGGGGAAGAATTATCCCACCCCCCCGTAACTTTCCCGGAGAAGGCCGGAGAGACCCGAACTCACCCTTTGCCAATCCCCTCCGGGTGCGGTAATAAACCCTTGGGGTAATTTCTTAGTTAAAACAGCAAATTTTTAAATAAGAAAGTCCTATTTATTTTTTACGAAGTAAACCAATAAAGGTCTCCTAAAATGGCTCTTTTAAATGCATAAATTAACTTTAAACATAATATTAAATTTAACATAATTGTTTTTTTTTTTTTTTTTTAATTTTTTCCTGAAATGTAATATTTAACCAAAGGATTCCAAATGTATTCTTTTTTCCCGCTGGTTAGCCTAATTGTGAAGTTTTTTTTGAGATAATAATATATTATATAAGTTTTTTATTTATTTATTTTTTTTTTTTTTACTTTTTCCCGCACTAAAATGTTTTAACCAGGAGAATTCCCCCCACAATGGGTGTTACTTCTTTTTCCTGTAATATATTGTTTAGTTTTTTTTTTGAAGATAATGAGTTTTTTGTATTTTTTTTTAAACACAATTATTATTAAATATAATTATAGGTTAACTATATATAATAATTTTATATAAGTTATTTATATATATTTATAAATTTATCGTTACGAAATTATAAATCATTACTTAAAATATTAATCTAATTATAATTAATGTTTTAAACTTATTATATAAATATAATATTTTTATATATATTTATATTTAGTATTAATATATAATTATATATAATAATCAGTGGGGCGGGGCTTTCGGTCAAATTGGTTTTCGGCGCCTGGAGGGCCCCCAAAAATTATAAAGTTGCAGCGGGGTAGAATGGTTTTTGAACGGAAAATATACAATTTTTTTGTCCAAGAAAAATGAAAAAAGAATTTTTTTTTTTTTTTAAAAAATTATTTATTACTAAAATAATCCGTATTATCAAAGAAAATAAAAAAGGCAAAGAAAAATGCATTTTTTTGTTTTTAAATCAAGCAACTGTGTGTGAACAATTTTTTTTTTTTCAATTTAATTCAATAAATTATTAAAGCTTGTGGGGCTTTCCTATTTGTTTTGTCAGCCCAGAAAAAAATAACACTTTCTCTTAAGTTTATTAAAATCAGTGAAAAATGATGCAACTAAAGAACAACAAAAAAAGATGAGCAATAATGAATCCAAAAATTGTTTTAGCATGTTTTGATTTACCTTTTTTGGCTGAATTTGAATGTAAATTAAACTTTCATTCCGACATTTAATACAAGATGAATAATAATATTGGGTTTTCAATCTGTCTGTCAAATCTTAGTTAGTTAGTTTCTTTTTTCCTGTTTTAAATTGTTCCTTGCCTGTTTACAATAAAACAATATTATATATAAAAGCAAATTTAAACTTAAGAATTTTTCTCGTTTACCCCTTTCTTTTTTTTTTAGTGATAGTGATGGGTCTCTTGGGTTGGGTGGTTTGAAAAAACTTGATGTTGTAAGTATATGGAAATATTTTTATAAGTAAACCAATGTTTGTGTAAAAATTGTAAGGGGGGCCTTCGAAACCGACCGGGAACACAGGGGGGAACGTTTTTTTCCATACCCGTAGGGGAGGGGCGGAGGGACCCCCGCGCAACCAAAATACCAAGAGTGGGCGGGGTTTCGGGAGGAACCCTCCCTCTGAATGGGGGAATTAAAGTCCCACCCCCGTATTTCCCCGAGGCCCGAGAGACCCGAAACCCCCGCCCCATCGGTGGGGCGGTTAATAACCCTTGGGGTATTCCTTCAGTTTTAAAAAGCCAAAAAATTTGACGATTTATGAAAATGTAATTAAAATTTTTTAACTAGTTAGACCATTAAAAAGGTCCTCTTAAACTAAAGGGCCCCCTTTTCTTTTTAATTCATCATTAATCATTAATTTAATTAACATAATTTATTTTTTTTTTTTTTTTACAAAAATATGTTACTATGTTTAAAAATATTTTTTACTATTAATATGCATGGATTGTTGTTTTTTGTTATAGGCCATCTTTTCACGTTATAAATTGAACATATAATATATTATAATATAAATAAATAATTATATAATATATTAAATATAATTATATATAACTCTAAAATATATTATAATATATTAATATATATATAATAATATTTTAACATTATTTCGCACTAAAAAAATTGTTTTTAAACAGAGGGATTCCAACACTATATCTTCCTTTTCCTGTAAATCTATTGAAATTTATGGCAAGTTGAAAAAGTTTGTTAACAGAAGGGAATTTAAACAATTTATCACCCAAATAATACTAATAATATATATTAATATATAAATATATATATATATTATTATATCTAATGTTTATTCGGAGTATGCAAAATAATACATAATAATATATATATATATATATTATTGATAATAAAATTTATTAAAGATCATTTATTATATATATTACAAGTGGGCGGGCCCTTCGTTCCCCTAATATGGGCTCCGGGCTTGGGGGAGCCTCCTCAAATTTAAAAGTGCCAGCGTAGGATGGTTGACGGGCATAAAATATACCAATTTGTCTGGCCCAAAGAAAGTGCAAAAAGAATTTTTTTTTTTTAAAAAATTTAATACATAGGAAAAAAAGAGTTAAAATAAATCCAGAAAATAAGGCATAGATGCCAAAATTTAACCGTCATGAGCACCATTGGTGTAACAAATTTTTTTTTTTTTTTTCAAATTTAATTCCCCAATAATATTAAAACTTGGGGCCTGGCCTATTGTTTCCAGCCAGAAAATAAAGACCAAACTTACTATTTTTAAAATAACGACAAAATGGCAAAATGGACAAAAAAAAAAAAAGATGCAATCCCCCCTAATAAAAATTTTTTTAGAATGTTACCCCATAAGCAACTGTGACCTATTTTTATCTGCAGAAACGAACGCACAAACATAAATTCCCTTTTAACTTGTGCGATCTAGTTTTTCCCCCTTGTTTCCCTTCTTCCTACGTAGACTTTCGACAAATAAAATAAACAATAAATATATATAAGGTAAGGATGCCGTTTTTTGAGTTTTTTATTCTTCTTTTTTTTTTTTTTTTTTTTTTTTTTTCTTTTTTTTTGGACTGTTTGGGAGTCCTTTTTATTTTGTATAATTGTTATAAAAATAATTTAATTTATTTATAGAATCAACAATTTAATTTGTATATGAAAATGCTATAATTGGTGATGGTTTTGCCATGTGGGGAGTACTTATGGTGAAAAAGGATTCTTTTCAAAATTACGAAGAAAATTTTTTAAATTTTTATTATGCTTTTTTTTAACAATTGAAGGCCAAAAAATTTTTTGCCTTACTTTGCTATCGAACCTTAAAAGAGGTAAAGAGCCTCATTCCCCATCAATAAGGCGGGGATTCGATTTAATACACAAAAATTGACTTGAACTAGGATTTTGTTAATATAAATAATATATATATGATATATACATATTATATATATATATATAATAGTATATATATAGTAATTATGATATATCATATATTTTCTATTACTAATTATAAATATAACATATATAAAATTATATATATAGCAAAATATATATCTATAATATACTTATAAATACATATATATTATTATCATTTATATAGGAACTATGTACTATTTTGATAGAATATATAAATCTTTTAAAATATATATATATATAATTAATAATCAAATTGGCGGCTACTGCTTCGTTCATGTTTTGGGTTGGCAACCGAATCCCATTTTTTCCTAAGTAATCAAACGATATTTTTGGTTTTTTAATTAAAAATTTTGGTTTTCCCCAAAATATAATATATATATAAGTTATATATAAATTAAAATATATATATATATATATATATATATATAATAATATTTATATTTATTAATATTTATATTATTATAATTTAAATAATATAATAATAGTATATATATTATCATATATTTAAAAAATATAATATATAATATATTATATTAATATATTTTTAATATATTAATATATATATATATATTAAAGTTAACGCGAATAAAACGTATAGTAAATTAAAGGCCTTTTCGAATTTTTTTTTCCCCTCGCGATTTGCAATTATAATGCACTTTCCCTTAAAGCCCGGTTTCCCAATGTGCTACTTTGGAAACGAAATATGGAAAAATGGGTATTTAAAATAGATAGATTTACATAGCCCAACAATGCGGAAAACTTCGTTTGCAAGGCCATGTTCTCCAAAATCAGTTTTTTGAAAAAAATAAAATTTTAATTTTGATAGAAAAATACCAAAGGTTAAAAAAGGTTGAAAAGAGAGAGCAAATTTTGATTTTCAAATTTTCGATATTTTCATCTTTTTTTCCACTGAGAATAATAAATTATTAATTATATATATATATAATTAAATTAATATATATATATATTATATAATAAAAATCTTATTTTTTATTATTATATAAAAATTTGATATATGTAAAATTATATAATATATAAGTATATATAATGGTTAAGTAATTATATATATATATATAAATAATAAAATAATTAAAGTTTAATTTATATGTAATTAATTTATAGATTATATTTAATATTATATATATTATTATATATATAAATCTTATACAACTTCCTTTTAGTATCTAATTCTATTTGGTATACCTTTTTGATATCTTTCTTTTCCTTTTTTTTCATCATGTTTATCTGTCTTTTTATGTCCCAAGAATTTGGGGTAGGTGCTTGGTACAAACATCGAAAGAAAAAATCCAGTAGGAAACAATGGACAAAACGCCGAAAGAAAGCCCACCTTAAAAACGCCGCCCTCCCTTGTAATTTAAATTAGTGAAAGAGCCGTTCCCCACAACGAAAAATCCACTAAACAATCATGGGGAACCATGCGACTGAAAAAACCCTCCACTATGGGTTAAAATGGTCCAATGTAAGGGGTTTTTCAATCCCTGAGGCCCAGTTGGGCCCACAAACCAGCCCCCCCCCCAAATAAACAAAAAGCCCGCCATATATTCTTATTCAAACCTTTTTTTATTCTCCACACTTTTTCGTAAAACAAACTTTTATTTTGCTTTCCGAAATACATTCGATTTTCCACGCGACTCAAAATCACTCCTCTTTTCTTGTCCCCTCCCAGCCCGGGTTCGGTTCCAACAACTTTCCCTCCCTAAATAACACCGCTTTTAACGCAAAACCGCTTTATCATTTATGCAAAACGTTCTCCTATGCAAAAAACCATTTCTCAACATAACCTTTCATTTTAAAATTTCTCATTTTTAAAAAGATTACTCTTTTCTTCTTCACACCACAAACCCCTCTATAAATTTTTCAAAATTCCCTCAACTTTTAATTATTCTTTCAACACTAGCGATGCCCTAAGGATTTTGGGGGTCCATCTGAACCATTGAATTTTGATCCTTAATATACTTCTTAAATTCAAGACCATAGTCCCCCCCTCACTACATTAACAATGAACAACAGGTAAAAAAAACGACAATAAACCCCCTCAAAATGGTAAGAACTCTTTAGCGGCAAAACATAGAACTTTGTCCCTTTCAGTTCAACCCAACGTTTTTTAATTGCACAGCGAACCTTCCCCTGCCAAATATCAAACAAATTCTTCCACAACTCCTGGGCATCATCCGTTCCCCTTCTCTTCCAACACTATACAAAATATTTAAACTCCAGACACTTGTCCCAGCTGTCCAATCATCTTAAACATACTTCCACCTGAGGACTGTCCTCCCTCCCAAACCATAACTTAAACTCTTAAATCTAGTTTACTTTTTCCAAACCCTCTTTTTTAAACATACTGCCAAAATTCTTCCTTACAATACCTCTAACTCTCTTCAGAATTTCCGCCCAAAAACAAATCAATCCCAATAATAATAGGAAAAGGGCAAACCTCCATCATCTCCATTTCATCATTCCCCCTACACCATTTTTCCTGCATCCCCACCTCTTAATTCCCCTTCATACCAATCCATATTTACACATTGAATAACCCCAAGGAGACATAAACACCTGTTCCTCCCAACTCGGCTATTTTAATCAAACCATTCACTTTGAAACATTTATGTTTTTAACACACGCTTTTCAACTTATCGTCAAACATACTTTTTGATTCCATTCAGTAAAGCCCACCATCTCAACCACCAATAAATCATCACTAATACTGCATAAAGCTCCCCTAATTTAAACTCTAATCATACTTGGTTTTGGTTAAATTCCCCATAAAACCCAAATTATAATTTAATTCTTCTTCTCTCATTTTTCTCCAATACATTTTTTTGGTTTATAGTCGAAATTTTGGATCAACTCCCCAACTTTTGGACTCTTTGCATTTGTTTTTTCTTCACAAAACAGTCCCCCCTTCAGTCCCACTCGACCGCACTTTTCCTTTTACCAAATAACCATAGCAATCACTTCCCCCTACAACAAACTTCAATAAACTTATTCCCCCCCCTAATAATTTTTCCTACAATCCTTTCCTTCCCTTAACCATATTGAAATTAAGGGTAAAAAAGATTTTTAACCGTCTTTCTCCCCCCAATCCCCTTGGAACCTCATACCCCCATAAAAAACGCCTTTTATTTAACAACTCAATCAATCAAATACCAAGTTCAGCTTTCTTGTTGTTTATTTGGAGTCTTATAAATTTTCCAATCTATACTTGGAATGTTAAACATTTCCAACTTTCGCACCTCTTACCCATTTACCTCTCCTTATATAGTAATATCCCCCAATTAACTATTCCCTTTCTTAGCACCCATCAACACACGATTTCAACTAACACCTCCAATCATTTTACTGGTTTATATTTAATGCCGCTTTTTTTTTCGAATTGTTTTCTTTTTTCCACCACAACATATTAAATCTTTTCTCAGTTTTAAATCTTGTACTCAAATTTTCCATTAATCTAGAGAATCCCCCCTTAATTCTCCAATCTTCTAGAACCTTTTCCGCGCTTTCCCCTTTCCCAGAGAACTTCTATTCCTTGGTATGGTGCCTCATGTCCTCATCCCTCAATTTCCAAACTGTTTTAATTTTACCCTCTTCATAATAATTGAAATAAGGAGAGA
>JABUQX010109813.1:0-22510 GCA_015478945.1 Trachelipus rathkii
CCTTCAATATATATATATGGGAGGAAGTAGCTCTCCCGAAGCGATGAGATTACCCACCATAGGGCATGTATGAAGTCTTAGAGTACATCCCATTTAACTCCAGTGCCAAATGGTTCTCCTCTTTTGCGCTCAAATTCACATTCTTCTTACATTGGAGTAAGTTCTATCTTATCACACACCATAAAACACAATGACAGACAACACTTATCTTTTATAAAGAAAATAAAAATGGTAAAAAATGGCAGCCACGTGATTAGCTCGGAGAAGCCTGTATGGGTGGCTTTCTAAAATAACCCCTTTACCACCCCTAACCCTACCTCATCACCATTAAAGGCCATTGACGGTATCCTGTGATGGAATTGGTGCCGTCACGGAATTACCGGCCTGTTTTAATGTACGGTCTCTTTTCTTCATATATTTCTGCAATCTTCTTGGTTTTAAATCTAATTTTCATTGTGTTGACCATCACCTCCCCTTCTCTCTTCCTTCTCTTATTCTTAAGCGAAACTTAGGTTTTTGACCGTTCTGACTTCAAACTCTACTCTGTTGACTCCTACTATCTCTTTCCTCAATTTTTTAGCCAAAGGCCGTTGTTGTGCCAATGTGTGCAATGATGTTGTTTGTTCCCGTGTCTTTGTTTTAGAGGTCTCCCAATATTTTACCTAATGGCTCAAGCTAACCTGTCAATCTACCACTAATTTCATCTGTTCTGTATATCTGTCTCATATCCTAAATCCTTCGACTACTTAGACTCCAAATTAGAACACATTCTTTCTCTTCTTCATATTTCTCTGAAATCATCATCCATGGTGATTTCAACGTTCACCCCCGCCAATTTCTTTCCTCTAATTCTCAAGATACATTTGTTGAACTTGCTATCACTTTTCTATCCAGAATATCTTTGATCATCTTTGAGATGAACCCAACATTCTAGACCTTTTCCTAATCTCTAATCCTTCTCCTTATTCTGTTAAATTCTTTCCTGCGCAGGAAATACCCCTGCCTACGGCGAGAAAACATTTTTGACACTTCGGGGCTGCAAACAGGTTGAACTTGTGGTCGTACTTTTTGATTTCCCATGGAATCACTACAGCTTCAGTGGAAAGGGTTCCTCTGAGTGTGCAAAGCGCGAGCTAATTCTTTCTGGCATGGAGGTGTGCACTCCATGATCTTTACCTTCAACTAAACCTATATAACCTTGGTTTAACTCTGCTTGTTCTCGTGCTGTTAGTCATACAGGTGAATATCCCAGTGACGTATTTAATGGAATGTTGGCGAAATAGAACCTATCCACAGATGATGTTCACTGTGTCATGAGGGATGCTGGTGTCAATATAATAAAAATTATGTTTCTTTCTTGAGTAAAAAAACACAAACTTCGTCAGCCACCAACATTAGGAATGTTGTGACATCTCAAACAACAGTCAGGGAAGTTCTCTCAAAATTTAGGTCAATTTATCCACATTTTAATCATTCGACCATGGCTCAGTAAACTAGAGAAAATACAGGCCAGAATTAAAGTTCTCTAGCTTTCAGTAATACATGATGTTACTCTGATTAAGGTTGCAAGAACTTAATGAATCTCTCTGCCAGTACGGCCGCTCTGATGATAAAATAAATGTATTCCAATCCCATGACAATTCTATTCTAACCATTTGTATCATTGTACTCCAATCATTTGAAGATATCATTATGATAATCAGCAAACATCTGTTTGTCATCCTCTCGTAATAACCCTGAAGAGAGTATTAATATCCTCAGACAATGACAGTCAAGGAATAAAAATGATGAGAGAGACGATATTGAGAACTTTCTCTACTCTAAATTTATGGTTCGGTTACATTTGTTATTGTACCATTAGTGATGGAGAAAATGAACCTCGTAAATGGAAAACTATTTGTTTACCTATCACTTGTTAATTCTGATAAACCTCGAAACATGAATATCACAATAATATATCATTATAATTCAATCATTCACCCTCACTCATTTTGCCTCGTACTTGAAGTTATTTAACATTTGGTCTTAAAATTTTCAAACAATGTCCAGACGAGAAGATATGTTTACACCGCTGCTGGAGGTAGACAATACGAGCTGCG
Organism: Trachelipus rathkii; assembly: GCA_015478945.1. NCBI lineage: Eukaryota > Metazoa > Arthropoda > Malacostraca > Isopoda > Trachelipodidae > Trachelipus > Trachelipus rathkii. The sequence continues at coordinate 2,100 of JABUQX010109813.1, forward strand.
TCTACCAGGACCAGCCCAGTCACCCGTGACTCCACCTATATAGGTACTTCGTCATCAAGTATTGGAAAGAAAATGACACCATTTTAGTGTGTTTTTTGTGTAGGCCGAAGAAAATCATAATTAATAAAATAATCAAAGGGTACGTAAGCAATTTGTCGAATTTGAAGGTGCACGCTAGGAGTAAACACCCGAGGTACATCCAGATTACTATTATTATTATAATATTATTATTATTATTATGTATTATTGTGTGTTATTATTATTATTATTGTGTGTGTGTATTTTTTTTATATATATATATATATATATATATATATATATATATATATATATATATATATATATATATATATAATATTATAATGATAATATATATATATATATCATATATATATATATATATATAGCTATAATATATAAGTAACAACGTAACAGAGTAACAGTGTCTTTCGATGCATTTCGTTTCGAAGGAAATAAGAATACCTTTAAAAGCAAAGGCTACTTTATTCAGTAACAGAAATAACTGTTAAAGAAGTTACTTTTTTCAATAATGATGCCCACCTATATATATATATATATATATATATATATATATATATATATATATATATATATATATATATATATATATATATATATGATATATCATATATATATAATATATATATATATATATATATATATTATATATAACTATATATATATATTTATATATATATATATATATATATATATATATCTATATATATATATATATATAATAACAACAATAACATAATATAACTATATATAATATATATATATATATATATATAATATAATAACTAACATATATAATGACCATATATATATATATATATATATATATATATATATATATAATTCCATGTCAACATGGGACTGATTTCGAGGACGCTTGCCACTCAGCCACATCTGAATATATTTGACGAACTTTGTTATAACACACCTTTAGGGCTTAGGTTAAGAAATACAAAATTATAGGTCCAAAATCACTTGGGCCTTAAATTGTTGGTCCCTAAAATTTCAAAATTTGTTGTATAAGATTACATAACCAAGCTTCTTAAAATGCTCCAGTAATTTTAAGTATTGAAATAAAATATATAAAATTTGGAATACTTCTCTGTCTTTCAGTTCCTAAAATGCTTCCTAAAGGCTCTTGTCCATTATCTGCTTCCAATTAAGCTTGAAGTGACAGAAGCATGTTTTTTTTTTTTTTTTTTTAAACAATGCAAAAGTGAAATAAATTATAAATATAAAAATAAATTTTTGTTAAGTAAGGTTTTGAATAACATTAGAATTCTTTGGCAGTTTAACAAACTTTTAAAAATATTTTTAAGGTGTGAAGCTCTTATTACTATAGTTTTAAATTTGACTCTTAAATTTATTGACTTTTATAAAAATGTATTCGAATCCATGCAATCGATATGTATATGGATGTGGAGGCAGATAACAGACATGATCCCAAATAAATATATACAATAAGAAAGTATTAAAGGCGATTTGTTTTTGCTATGAATTCAGAACGAAGCAAGTAAAAAGGTTGGCACTTCTTCGCAGTTATGCAAAACGATTTTATATGATCTATATATCCACGCGCGTATACACACACATGTGGAAAGCATTAAGAGAGCTCACGACGAGCGGATGTGCTTTTCTTGAACTTATGGTGGTCTGAAGATAAATTCGTGCTTACTTATTGAGGACCAGAATCTCAAATTAACACATCTATTTTTTATTTTCCCACAACTGGAATTATTGAAATGTTTTTTTGATACTTCAATAATATATTAATAATGAAAGTTTCAGCATATTTTGTTTATATATTGCCATTATATGTTCATTAGTTTCAAAAACACTGTTTTAATGCAGAAAATTTAACCTGTCGAAATGACGGAAGCTCGCTGTATTCTTAAGTTATCACAGTTAACACTAAAAGCTCTAAATAACGATATCTTTTCCTAAAAGCAACATTGAATTTATTTGGGTTAATCTTAAAATTGATTTTAACCGGGGGTATTGACATTTTCACGCCATTTGAAAAATAATGTGTTTCCCTGAAATGCAAGATAAAAAAAGCTAGAAAGCGATTTACTGTGTTGGGCTGTCTTATATTCACGTTTTTTAATGAAATTTTCAATATTTTTTTATAAAGCAAATAACCGCATTCAAGCTTGTCCGTAGAAATTTTTTTTTTCAGTCAACAGAGTTTAAACGTAATCTATCAAATTTACGTGCTCCGCTCGTATTAAGATTTTCACACTTACAAATCTAGGGACTCTTAAAAGGTACGATTTTTCCTAAATTTGCAACATTTGTAATTATTTGATAATTCTTAATAAATTGAGTTTTTAACGGTATTTCAAGCTTTTTGAACATGAAGAAGTTTTCCTAGTTGGAACGCTATCAGTGTCTATTTCCAAAAATGCAGAAAAGTAATTTATTATATATGTTTTTCTAGGGGTGCTAAAATTACTCTGTTTTTTTTATGAAATTTCTAATATAGCCGTTTATATATATCCATATTCCATTAGTTGTAAAATGCTTTTAGTCAAAATCTTTGATAAAACTTCATAACTTTCTAAAATTAAACGCTTTCTTAATTTTCACATTACATAATTTAGAAACTTTAAGAAATTACGACATTATTCCTTACAGAATGTTAGCAACCATTAATGGATGAAATATTGATGTCGCATGAGGTATAAGAGGTCTTAAATTGAGGTTTTTTAACGGTAATTACGTTCACGAGGCCAATTTGGTCAAAGATATTTAGTGATATTTCCCAGGTGAAGATCCCACATCAAAAAGCAGCAAAAGCTGATTTTTAATAAGTTTTAGTGGTGTACCTATAAATTGACGTAATTTTCATATGAAATTTCTATGCTCTTCGATTACCGTTTTATTTTCATTAGTTGGTTGGAAAACATTGTTTTAATAAAAAAATTAACGTTCTAACAATTACGCTTTCTCCCACTAAGTATTCACATTATACTCACTAATTACCTTACCAGTACATTGAATAAAGCACGCTTACTCATAAGCATTTCTGTATCAACATTTGAAATTTATTGGTGCTATACTCTAAAGATTGGTGTTTATCAGACCGGTAGTTGTTCAGCATTTGGAAAAATAAAGTGTTTTTTCATCGAAATGCAAGTTCAAAAAGCTGAAAAGTGAATTTATAATGTTTTAGATAATGTAATTGAGTTTTTTAATGAAATTTTCAACTGAGTTTGCGTGTATTTTAATGAGTATCCGTCAACAAGAGATTTTATGAGTCTAGTTGAGGGAATGAGACCGTGTTTCCAATAAAAACTTTTTATCTGCAAATAAAACTTTGATCATAAAGATTCACATTACAAAATCAGAACTCTTAAAAGTACGGGTATGTTCTGAAATTTCACCAATTGAAATTATTTGGCCATCTAAAATTGGGAGCTTTTAACGTGGGTATTCATTCAGCATGTTAAAAAAATAATGGTGTTTCTAGTTGACAATCAAGTCGTACAAAATCATGTAAACACGCCGACATTTACTAATGGCTTTATACAGGGTGGTCCTAATTTCGAGCCGTTTTTTCTTAATGAGAGATTTCTGAGTATATACGTGTTTTCTATAAATACACTACGCCGAAATATATTTAGTATTTGGAAACCTCTGTCAATAAAAAATATATTACTTCTAAAAATATCATTACACTTTTTCTTAAATCTTCACCATTACACAATTTAGAACTTCTTAAAGGCCAACGGGATTTGATTATGCCTAGAGAAATTTCCAACATTTGAAATTAATTGGATGTAAGTCTAAATATTGAGTATAGACGGTGGTTTTCCAGCATCTCTGAAAATATAACTGTGTTTCTCATTGAGAGATACAATCGGCTACAAAAAGCAGAAATAGCGAATTAGGTTACATAGTTTTAGCGGTGTCTTAATTGCAGGTTATTTGTAATACTAGAATTGCATATATATTCGGATTTTTTATAGTGCCCGAAAACTGTCATTTAAGTTGGTGCCGAAGTTGTTATAATAGAAAATTTACAAATATTTTTTAAGATAATTTTTTTAAGTTATAAATTTCACATTACAAATCTAGACACTCCTAAAAACGATTTTGCCTCTATTTGCACGCAATTTACTGAAATTTATGGAGATGATCTAAGAATGATATTGGTTACGGAGTAAGAGGATTCTTCAGCATTGATAAAAATAAGGCTTGGTCACGATTGGGGAACGCTATGTCTTCAATAGAGAGTCTAGGAAGTATAATTATATATTCTATAATAGTTTTAGGTGTCTATACTTGACCAGTTTTCTTTCAATGATAAATACTCAATTATTTGTTTTTACTAGTGACAATACTTACTTTCGCCCATCTTATTTCTCTCTTGTTAGTATCAATTTAACATTCTAAATTACGTCTTTTCTAAATTATCACATTACACAATCTTAGGACACGCATCATTCAAAGTACAACCGATTCTTTTCTCTTAAATTCATACATCTAATGAATTTATGGGTGAGAAAGTTTGAATTGCAAATTCAAATAGTTTCAGCACATTTAAAAAAATAATTGGTTTCTTCCAGAAAAGATTTTACATTAAAGGTAGAAGAGATTGTAGAGTTATTGAAGTTTTTTTAGGTGTCAAATTGACGTTTTAATAGATTGAGATATATTTCCCTTAATGAGTCTGTTTTCATACGTCAAAGTATTCATTAGGTTGCCAGAAAGACCGCTCGTTTGTCCATAAAATTAATTTTCATACTTCGTAAAATTACGCTTTTCTACATATTGCCACGCAGTTACAGGCCAGAAGCTTACGTTAAAACATCACAGGGTACGAGGCATTTTTTCCGCCTCTGCTAACATATTTGAAATATTTGTAATCCAAAATTTAGGAGAGTTTTAACTCGTCTATTTCAGTCATCTTTGTAACAGAAAAATAACGTCGATGTTCTTTGAAATGCAGATTTCAAAAACAAAAGAGAATTTATTTAAATTGCTTTCTATTTAATGGTGATAGGTCTTAGAATGTGGCGATGGTTCGTTTTGCTTAATGGAAAAGCTGTCAATATTTTTTTATAAACCCGATAATATTTCATTACTCTGTGGAAACCTTTTTACCTGGAACTCAAGTTCAAACAGTGTAGTCGTAATAAGGGGCCTCTTGGGTGTAACACACTAAAGGGCGCGTGCAGGAAATTTATAAGCGAGTCTATCCAAGAGTTGTAGCACGATCGCATCAGCTGAGTTTCAGCGACTGCCTAAGAATAGCACATGTTTCGCTCTAAATTTCATAAGAAATTAGAGGAATTTGGTATATCTTTGAAAAAGGAATTATCTGTCATTCGTAAGCGATTGGAACAAAAATGAAATGTGATCGTGCATTAAATCAATCATTGCTTCGCCTTGTTACTTTGTTAATCGTTTTATCAGTCTTAATTTTGACGAGTTTTTTTCATGAAATCTCACTAATATCTGTGTTTTTATTATTAACTCCGCAAAAACTTTCATTAGTTCTTGTTGAGACACCATAGGTGTGGCTAAAGTGTAAACCTCACGTATTCTCACAATTAATTGCTTTTATTAAATTTTCGCGATTGAGCCCATAGTTGTAAAGTTAACGCTAGATGCATATAAAAGTAAAGGGATTTGTGTAAATTATCATAACAATTGAAATATTCGGTAGTTAATCTTACAACATTAGGGAGTGTATCACGGTATATCGAGTATCTGCAGGATTTAAATACGAGATTATGGTTATAGCGGTATGAAATGCTATGCATTGAATAGTCCCGAGAGAAAGGCAGCTATCTATAAGGAGGGCACGCTGACATCTGAACGTTTCTGATTGAATATCTTCAGAACTGTATTTTTTTTATATACAAATATTCTTTGAGTTAGTTGGGAAGACTCGCTTTGTTTTAATATGTAAAGTTCTCAGAGTAGTAGTACTTCTGATTAATGCATCAGCTCTTTCTTTCGTTGAATGTTCTACTAGATAGATTAACACACGTCGACTGTTTTTCCCGTTAGAATTCTAAGTAATCTTGTGATCGGTAATTACTTAAATTGAGTTTATTACAGTAGCTCTGGTATTATTGCTGACGCTATTTGGCATTGCATGATGGTGCAAAGGCGAGAAAACGAATTTATAAATTTTATTGTTTTAGGGGAGATGTGGCGTCTTATTGGACGTATTGGACTTCTGTTTAATTGAATTGTGTGCTCAAGTATGAATTGTGTTGCTTTATAGATGGCGCCTCTAACTTATCTAATTATTCAGTCGCGAATATTTAGTGGAAAACTCCCTTGATTTTAATAATCATAAAGTCTGTACTATTTATCGCCTCTAAATTAACGTCGCTTGGTTCTCTGGTAAAATGACGCTCTCACGAAGCTGTCGTGTGCATCATCCGTTCCGTGTTACTCAGACGTAGTCTATGCGCATTTATGGGGGGATACACATTTTTGAACTCGAAGACACGGGTATTGTGCGGAGTGTTTTCCGCGTTACTTGTACAACAATTTGTGAAATTTATTTGATAAAGCTCTTAGCGAAGTTAGGAGTTGTTGAACCTGCGTTGATGTAATCTACTTGCTCTTCAAACGGCTTTGGAAAAAATAATGGTTTTCAATTATTGAAATGCTATTTCCCAAAAGCAAGCAAAGTAAAATTCTAGTTAATAGGGGGTTTAGGTTCCAAAATTACGTTTTTTAATGAAATTCAATATTTGTTTTATAGTAACAAATATTTTCCAATCGTCTTTGTGAAAACTGTTTTAAAAAAATATTTTAATTTCATTTACTGTGTGCGTGTGTAACGTAAAACTCTCACTATATATTAGGGGTTACGCGCTTACTATGTGTATGTGTGTGTACCAGCGGTTTTAGGATCTTGAAGAAAGGGAAGAGCTCAACCACTTATCTAGGACTGAAGAATCTCTGTAAAAAGAAGAGGTGATAGGTATAGGAATAGCTCTTCTTCCGCAGTCCAACAAAGATTAACGATATTTTTCACGCTAAAAGTTTCTCACGAAATATTAACATATTATTTTCGAAAGGCAGGCGGTGATCGGTATGAGCGCGCTTCGGGTAGTTCGCACAACGCAGCCTTTAATCCACATAAACTTCGAGGTTACTGGTAAGTAGGTATTAAAATTCAGGCATTCTGGAATAAATATAATGGTTTCATTTGAAAGCTTCAATTAATCAAACAGGGCAGTAAAGGTTGCATGTTTTATTTGACATAAGTCTGTTCTCAGTGCTTTCTTAATATGTTAGCATCGGTCTTTTCGTTGTAAATTCCTGTGAGAGTTCAGATATTTTTATGTGTTTTTTCATTGCGTACCGATTACAATGCAGCCTCAAAAGTTAATATTCATTACCTCCTGTCGAAAAACCTTTGATTACGGTGTACAAAAAATTTTCATACCTCGTGCCTGTTATTGTCTAAAACATTACGCCTTTTCTTAATCTTTTCACAGGACTGATTTTGCTGGCTTGTGGAACGGTGGATCAAAAAGGACTGGTTTTGTTAGACCGGTGCGCTAATACACGATGGATTTACAAATTTTTTAGGGAACTGCTTAAAATACGAATTTTTTTCCTAAAATTCTCAACATTTAAATTATTTGGTTTAATTATTTAAAATTGATGGTTTTTAAAGTACGGTATTAGTTTCAAGGGCGAATTTTGAAAAATACAGACCATGCGCGGGCAAGGGCAGGTCCGTTGTTGGTGATTGGAGGGTGAGGTGGGTGTGTTTCATTAAAATGCCAATCTCCAACACTATATCAATAAAAGGCAGGGTAATTCTTATAAGGAATATTTATAGGTTGTCTTAATTGGACCGTTTTTGTAATAGAAGAAATCAATATTGGATATTGCTTCTAGTACACCGAAACTATTTCATTAGTTTGTGAAAACGCTGTCGTGTAGAAATAATCAAAAATCCAGTTTTTAATCGCTTCCTAGAAATTGATGTTCTTTTGGCTTAAATTATTCCCAGATTTATACAGGTGCAAGTTGGCGGTAGATTGACTGTCGTGGAACCTTAAAAGGAGATGATACGAATTTTTACCTAAATTTTTAAACATGTTGATACTTATTGGGGTTATGGAGATGTTATTATTGAGTATCTTACATTAAAATTGAGTGGTTTTTTTGACGAGACGTATTGGTTCAGCATTTGAAAAAATAATTTGTTTCATTGAAATGCACGTATAGTCAAAAGCAGAAAAGCGCGAATTATAATTAATGTACGTTGTTTTAGGGTGTTCTTTAAATTGACAGTGTTTTTAAATGGAATTTTCATATTGTGTTATTTTTAGGTTATAGGCGCAAATATTTTTCATTAGTTGGTGAAGATACCTGTTTAAATAGAAAAAATTTAACTGATCCTAAATTATATCGCTTTATTTTCTTAATTTATCACATTTAGACATTACATTTAAATTTATGATCTCTTAAAAGTACGATTTTTCCTTAATTTCAACATTGAAATTATTTGATATAAAGGTCTTAAAAATGAGTTTTAACGGTATTTGACTCAAGTCATTTAAAGAAATAATGTGTTTCATTGAACTGCGAATTTCAAGTAAAGCAAGAAGAAGAGGAATTGTAGTAATATTGTTTTAGTGTCTCTTAAGATTGACGTTCATTTTTTAAAGTAGACAATTATCAATATTTGTTTTTATATATGCCAAAACGATTGGAGTTAGTTGTGAAAACCTGCTTTTATAAAAAAATTTAACTTCTAAATTACGCTTTTGTAAAATTGTTCACCATAACAAGCAGATTCAGAACTCTTAACATAGTACGATTTTTTCCTCACATGTCAAACAACGTTTGAACCATCATTTTGGTAAATGTTTAAAATGATGATAGGTAGTTTTTAACGGAGAGTAATTATTCAGCAGTGGATCAAAATAGTATTAGTGATTGCGTAAATGCAATTTCGAAAAAGCATGAGAAGTGATTTAATTATAATGGATAGTCTTTATGTGGTCAGAATGTGCTATAAATTGACGGTTTTTAATGAAATTCTTCAATGGATGATGGTTTGTTAAGTATAGACAAACTATTTCATATGAAGTTGGAAAACCTGTTTTAATAAAAAAGTTTAGATGAACTGACCGTAAATTGACGCTGCTATTGTCTTTGTGTCTTAACATATTATTCACATTAGCAAATTTAGAACCCTTAAATAAGTATCATTTTTCGCATAATTTCAACATGTGACGAGTCTAGCATGCATAAGTTAAATCGTAAAATTGAGTTGTAACGGTATAGGGCTAGCAGCATGTATTAAAAATAGTATTGTTTCATTGAAATGCAATTCAAAAAGCCGAGTAGTGAATTAATTTATTAGTAGTTTTAGGTGTCGTAAATGAATAACGTTTTTAATGAAAATTTGAATATTTGTTTTTATATAGCTCAATATATATTTTTATTAGTCTGTGAAATATAGTAAGTTAATAAAGAAATTATATAGAGCTCAGAGCGAGATGCTCTTCTCCATTCTCTAAATTTCACATAAATTATATAGAACTCTAAAACTACGATTTTTCGGTGCCGTAAGATGCAAGCGCGATTTGTGATGATTATTTGGTAAATCTATAATTGAGTTTTTAAAACGGGTATTTCAGCATTTGCAAAATTAATGGTTATGTTTACACCATCTTTTAGGTGACGCCTGCAGAGTATTTTTTTATTGTTTTTAGGGTGTCCTAAATTGAGAGAGAGTTTGATAGGTGGGCAAATATTGCATTATTGATGGCTCAAATACAAGTTTAAAGATAAAAAAGTTATCTTTTGACCAAATTTTGAGGTCAAGATTTGACCTTTGCGAAATTGATCCACTTTGCAAGTTTGTAAGATAAACTGTCAACATTTGAAATAACAGTGGGTAATCTTAAAATTGAGTTATCTTCGGATTTTCAGCATTGAAAAAATAATGGTTTTCATTTGAAATGCACTTTTCAAAAAGCTGAAATAGTGCATCTATAATATTTTGTTAGATGTCTTAAATTGACGTTTTTTAATGAATTCATTTTGATTTTTTATAAATCCGACATAAGTCTTAGTAGGAAACCTGGTTTTGAGACAAAACAAGTAAAAACTATAATTTTATAGCTTTCCTAATAATTTTCACATTACAAAATTATAACTCTTAAAAGTACGGATTCTTTTCCGTAAATTTCAAAATTTTAAATTATACTGTGAAATGTACGTTCGAAAACTTGGAGTTTTTATAGGTACAAGTGACCCCTTGGAACATCACACATTGAGTACAGGGAAATGCTTATTCGAAAGCGACTAAAAGGTATTAGAAGAGTTCAGTGTACGTAATGGGACGTTTTCCTATGATATTTCATATTTGTATTCCCTGAAATTTTGATGTTTGACATGATAATTGTTTTCTTATTAGTAACAAAATTTTGATTTTTCATCAATCTACTCGTTTTCTTAAATTTATCTTCACATATTTCATAAAGTCTGTAATATTTCTTGATCGTTCCCTAAATTCAACATTGAATTATTGTGGTTAATTTAAATTGAGTTTTTAACAGGTATTTTCAGCATTTGAAAAATTAGTGTGTTTCATTGAAATGCAATTACCTCAGAAAAGCATAAAGAGAATTTATTAATTATTTTAGGATGTCATTAAGATTTGGCGTTTTTTATGAGATTCATATTGGGTTTTTAAAATACCGAATTTCATTGAGTTGTGAAACCTGTTTAATAACAAAATGAGATTTAAACTCATAAAATGTAGCCGCTTTTGCTTAATTTTCACATTTAGCAGGATAGGATGTATCAGAACTCCTTAACAGTATCGATTTTTTCCTAAAATGAGATTTAAAGGAATATTTGACAGTAGTGATGTTTTTTTGTAACGGTATGGTTCAGCCATTGTGATAAAAATTAGTATGTGTGTTATTCATTATTACAAAAAGCAGAAAAGCGGAATTTATTAAATAGTTTTAGAGGTGTCTTAAACACTTCGACTGTTGTTGTAAGTGGAAATTTAATATTTGTAATAATAATTGCAATATTTTCAGTTATCGACAAAATTTTTAAGTACTAACATTGAACTCCTTATCCAACATTATCACGCTGTTTTATCTAATATTTCACATTGACAAATTTGAACTTTAAAAGTACGGATTTGGTCCTAATTCAAGCATTGCGAAATATATTTGAGTAAATACTTCGAAATTGAAGTTTTTCAGCGGTATTTCAATGCATGACAAAAATATAGGTGTTTTCATCGTAATGCAATTTCAAAAAGCAGAAAAGAGAATTTATTAATGTTTTTAGGTGTCTAAATTGTAAACGTATTTTAAATGAAAATCTTCAATATTTGTTAGATCAGTAGAGTTATATTCCACTACATATACACTTACGGTTAAATACAAAATTAAAGTCTAGATAAATTACGCCTTTGCTTAAATTTTCACATTAGCAATTTAGAACTCTTAAAATTTCATATTTTCGTCCTAAATTTCAACATTTGAAATTATATTTGGTTTAATTTTAAAATAATTGAGTTTTTAACGGAGGTATTTCAGCAGTTTTGAGGAAATAATGTGTTTTTATGATACGTATATGCACTATTCAAAAAGCCGGAAAGTGAATTTTATTAATATTTTAGATGTCTAAATTGACGTTTTTAATGAAATTTCAGATATATGTTTTTATATAACAAATTATTTTCATTAGTTTTTGAAACCTTGTTTAAAAAAAATTTAAGCTTCTAAAATTACGCTTATACATTTATATTTTCACAATTAAAATTTGGAACTCTTAAAGGAAAACGATTTTTCCTAGTTTCAAACATTGAAATTTTGGTTATCTTAAATTGCCCGTTTTTTAACGTATTTTCAGCATTAAAAATATAATGTGTTTCATTGAAATGCAATTCAAAAAGAGCAGAAAAGCGAATTTATGTATATATAGTGTTAGGTGTCTTAAATTGACAGTTTTTTTAATGAAAATTGAATATTTGTTTTTATAACCAAATATTCATTAGTTGTGAAACTGTTTTAATAAAAAATATATACCTTCTAAAATACGCTTTTCTTAAATTTTCCCATACGAAAATTTAGAACTCTTAAAATCACGATTTTCCTAATTTCAACATTGAAATTATTTGGTAATCTTAAATTGACGTTTTTTAAAGTATTTTCAAGCATTTGAAAAAATAATTGTTTTCATTGAAATGCAATTTCAAACAGCAGAAAAGAGAATTTTTTTTAAATTGTTTTTTATGGTGCTTCTTAAATTGACGTGATGTTTCCTTATGAAATTTCAAACTATTTGTTTTTATATACAAATTTACATTAGTTGTTGAAAAACTTGTTTAATAAAAAGGATTCTTCACCCAAACACTTCCTGAGCCGCTTTCCCAATGTTCTTAAAAATTTTCACATTACGGTAATTTAGAAAGCTCTTAAAATAGTCGATTTTCCTAAATCTCAACATTTGAAATGAATTTGGGAAATCCTAAAATTGAGTTTTTACGGTAATTTTCAGCATTTGAAAATAATGTGTTGTCATTGAATGCAATTTATCAAAAAGCGGAAAAGTGAAATCTTATTAAATAGTGTTTAGATGTCTTAATTGACGTTTTTGTAATGAAATTCAAATATTTGTTTTTATATACCGTTCCAAATATTTCATTTGTTTTAAATTTGTGAAAAAATCCAAATAAAAATTTAACTTTTACTAAAATTATTCGCTTTTTGCTTTGAGGAAATTATTTAGTTCACAATTTACATAATTAGAAACTCTTAAATAGTAACGATTTATCTCCTAAATTTCAACATTTGAAACATTTTTTGGTGTAAGGTCTTAACTGTGATGGTTTTTAACGGAATTCCAGCATTTGAGACAAAATAATGTGTTTCATGAAATGCGATTTCTCAAAAAGCACAATACAACCTCATTGAACTAATAGATTTAGCCGCATTACTCATTGAAGTCCGAAACTGCCGTTGTCAATATTTGTTTTTTAGATAGAACCGCAAATATTTCATTAGTTGTGAAAACTGGTTGTAATAAAAAATTAACTTCTAAAATACGCTTTTTTCTTAAATTTTTTCACATTACACAATTTTAGAAGCTCTAAAAAAATTACGATTTTCCTTAATTTCAACATTGAAATTCATTTAATAAATCTTAAGTATGAGTAACTGTAGTTTTTCACAATTTGAAAAAAAATATGTGTTTCATGAAATGCTATTTCAAAAAAGCAGAAACGTAAATTTATATAGTTTTAGGTGGTCTTAAATTGAGTTTCTTTAATGAATTCAAGTATTTGTTTTAATATCAATATTTCTCTTTAAGTGAAAGCGACCAGTCTCTTAATGTGGATAACTAAATCATGAATTACGCTTTTCTAAATTTTCCACCTTGCACAATTTAGATACTCTTAAAGCACGCATTTTTCTAATTTCAACATTTGAAACTTATTTTAGTATCTATCTTAAACGTATTTTACGATTTTTTTAAATGTTATTTTTTTAAGTTTATCAATAGATTATGAATGCATATATCACTGAGTATTCTTCAGATTTCAATAAGCAGAAAGAGAATTTAAAATAATATGTCTTAGCTGTCTAAAAACAGCCGTCTGTTCATAATATTTCAATATTCTTTGATTCTATATACCGAATCTTGTCATTAGTTGTGAAAACCTGTTTGGTTAAAAAATTTAACTTCTACAAATACGGCACATTTTGCTTAAATTTTTCACAGTTGACAAATTTCAGCTAATCGTCTTAATAACGTACGATTTTTCCTAAATTTCAAACATATTGAATTGTATTGGTCGAAGTTCTAAAATATGGAAGTTTTTAACGTGTATTTACAGCATTTGGAGAAAATAATGTGTATTTATTGTAATGCAATTTACAATAAGCTGAAAAGTAAGTTTTATTAATAGTTTTAGATGTCTTAAGAGGACGAATTAATATGATAATTTCAAGTAATGTTGATTTACGATTTTATATATTAAAATATTTCATTAGTTTTGAAAACCTGTTTTGAATAAAAAAGATTTAATAAAAACTTCTAAATATTACCGTTTTTCTATATTCTTCACTATTACAAATAGAATCTTAATAAACCGCTAATTTTCCTAAATTTGATAGCGATATTGAAAAAAACTTATTGGTTATATCTTAAAATGAGTTTTTAACGTATTTTCAGCATTTAAAAACAATAATGTTTGTGTGTTCGATTTTCAAAGAGCAGAAAAGCGAATTTATAATAGTTTTAGGTGTCTTAAATTGACGTTTTTATGAAATTTGAATATTTGTTTTATATACCAAGTATTTTATTAGTTGTGAAAACTGTTTTAATAAAAAATTATACTCTAAATTACGCTTTTTTCTTAAATTTTCACATACAAATTTTAGAACTCTAAAGTACGAATTTTCCTTAAATTTCAACATTTGAATTATTTGTTAAATCTTTAAAATTGAGTTTTTAAACGGTATTTTCAGCATTTAAAATAATGTGTTTCATTGCAAAGCATTTCAAAAGAAGAAAAGAGAATTTTTATTGTTTTATGTGTCTTAAATTGACGTTTATCTTAGAAATTTCAATATTTGTTTTTATGATACCAAATATTTCATTAGTATGAGAGAAACCTTTTTAATAAAAAAATTTACCATCTAAAATTAAAAATTACGCTTTTTTCTTAAATTTCACATTACGAATTTAGCAACTCTAAAAGTACGAGTTTTTTTTCCTAAATCAACAATTGAAATATTGTTGGTATCTTAAAATTGAAGTTTTACGGTATTTTCAGCATTTGACAAAAAATTATAATAAGAGTTAAATTGTACGGTTATTCCCAAAAGGCAAAAAATAAAATTTTTAATGTTTACTTTGTATAATCGTGAAATAAATTGCAATGATTAGTTTATATACCAAAAATATTTAATTAGTTTTTGAAACCTGTTTAACAAAAAAATTTAAAACTTCTAAAATGACGGCTTTTCTGAAAATTTCACATTTACAAATATTAACATTCTTTTAGGCAAATACAATTTATTTCCAAACATTGAAATTTTTGGTTAATCTAAAGGATGGAGGTTTTTGAACGTATTTCATGCATTTGAAAAAAATATGTTGTTCAATTGAATGCAATTTCAAAAGCAGAAGCGAATTTATTAATAGTTTAGGTGTCTTAAAATTGACCGTTTTTTAATGAAATTGTAAATAATTTTGTTTTTTAGATATACTGTAAAATGCATTTTTTAGTTGTGAATCCCTGTTAATAACAAAATTTACTTCTAAAATTAATTACTTTTTTGCTTAAATTTTCAACAACTGACAAAAATAGAACTCTTAAAAGTACGAGATTTTTCCTAAATTTCAGTCATAAAAATTGAAATAACTATATGTTGAAAAGTATTTTGGAAAGTAATTAAATAGTTGGAAAAAAAAATGTTTTTCTCATTAATTGTTTCAGAAAATACAAGAAAAAAAAGCGATAATATATATTTTTAGGTGTCTTAATTGGACGTTTAATGAAATTTCAATTATTTGTTTTTAATAAGTACCAATATCATTAGTTTGTGAAAACCCCTGTTTAATAAAAAATTTGTAACTTCTAAAATTAACGCTTTTTCTTAAATTCACATTACAAGAAATTTAGAACTCTTAAAAGAACGATTTTCTAAAATGTTCAACAATTTTGAAATAATTTTGGTTCAGTCTTAAATTGAGTTTAACGGTATTGTTCAAAGCGAGCTTGAAAAAATAATGTCGTTTCAGTTGAATCAAATTTTCAAAAACGCAGAAATGCGAAATTATTAATAGTTTAAGGTGTCAAATGACGTTTTTTTATGAATTTTAATATTTTTTTATAATAGCAGTCTAACATGACATTGGAAAACCTGTTTTAGGATAAAAAATTTAACTTCTAAAATTACGGCTTGTTTCTAAATTTTCTACCATTAGTTAATATTGAATCTCTTTAAAAATACGATTTTCCTTAATTTCAAAACATTTGAATATTTAATAAATTTTAATATTTAGTTTTTTACGTATTTTCAGCATTGTGAAAAAAAAAAAAATTTGGTGTTTTGCATTGAAATCCAATTTCAAAGAGTAGAAAAGTACATTTATTAATAGTTTAGGTGTCTAAAATTTGACGTTTTTTTAATGAATTTCAATATTTGTTTTATATACCAAATATTTCTCATTAGTTGTGAAAACCTGTTTTATAATAAAAAGTTTTTAACTTCTAATTTACGGCTTTTCTTAAATTTTCCACATTTTAATAATTGTATTTAGAACTCGTTAAAGTACGATTTTTCCTAAATTTCAACTTGAAATCAATTGTTGGGTTAATCTAAAATTGAGTTCTTGACGTATTTCAAGCATTTTGAAGAATGGTAATGGTGTTCATTGAAATGCAATTCAAGAAAGCAGGAAAGAGAATTTATTAATTGTTTTAGGTGTCTTAAATTGACGTTTTTTTATGAAAAATCCAATACTTGTTTCTTATATACTCAAATATTTTTTCATTCAGTTGAGAAAGCCTGTTTTTAATAAAAAAATTTAACTTCTAAAAATTACCTTTTGCTTAAATTTCACATTACAATTAGAAGAACTCTTAAAAGTACGATTTTTCCTATTTCACAACATTTGAAATTAATTTGGTTAAATCTTAAAATTGAAGTTTTAAAGGTTATTTGCTATTCACTTCCAGAACAAGAATATTTATTCTAACATTTTTTTATGCTAATTTTAATTAATAGTTTTAGCTGTCTTAAATTGACGTTTTTTAATGAAAGTTCAATATAAGTTTTTATATAACAATACTTATTAATAAAAAAATTTACCTTCTTAAAATAACGCCTTTTTCTTATATTGTTCACATTCATAATTTAGAAACTCTTAAAGTACGATTTTCCTAAAATTTTCAAAACATTTTTGAAATATTTGGTTAATCTTAATGGTATACTTCTATATTTTAGATTAACATATCATCTATCATCTATCTGAATAGACAATAAAGCAGATAAAGCGCGATTTTGAATTAAGTAGTGCGTTTAGGGTCTTAAATTGACGTTTTAATGAATTTGGCACATATTCTGTTTTTATAAATATCCCAAAATATTATATTAGTTTGGAAAACCTGTTTAATAAAAAATTATATACTTTCTAAAATACGCTTTTTCTAAATTTCACATTACATAATTCATAACTTATAGAAGTACGATTTTTCCTATACATTTCCACACATCAAAACATCATCATTTGCAAAAACTGCATGCACTAGGGTAATGGCATTTGTTCCAAGCATTCAAAACTATATGTGTGTTCATGTGCAATGCAAGTGTTCAAAAAGCAGAAAAGTATATTAATTCGATTTTCAGTATGTCTAATTGACGTTACTTATTGAGAATTTTAAATATGGTTTGTAAATGAAAAAAGAAGAGTAGTTGCGAATAATATTTTTAAAAAAGAATTTAGTAAACTCTAAATTACGCCTTTTCTTATACTTTTCACCTAACGAGCTAGAACTCTTAATTCTTCGATTTTTCCTAAATTTCAGACATTTAGCTAATATATGTTGAGGTAAATCTAAACCATTTATTAAACTGGTGAATTTTCAGCATTGAAAAAATAAAATGTGTTTTTCATTAAATTGCAATTGTCAAAAGCCTGAAAGTGATTTATATAGTTCTTAGATGTCTATAAATATTGACGTTTTTAATGAATCTTCAATATTTGTTTATATATCTCAAAATATTGTCAGCTTGAGTGGTTAATTGAGAAACCTGTTTAAGCAAAAAAAGTTGCTCTCCATTACGCTTTTTCTTAAAGTTTCACTTTACAAAGTTTAGAAATCTAGAATATTTTCTTAACATTTCTAACATTTATATTTTTTTAAATCTTAAAATATAGTTTTTTAAACGGGTATTTTTGTCAGCCCATTCTGAACAAAATAATGTTTCATGACATTGAAATGCGATTTCAATAAAGCAGAAAAGCGAATTTAGTTTTAGGTGTTTAGGGTCCATTAAATTGACGTGTTTAATGAAATTCAATATTCTGTGTTAGTTTATATATCTTCAAGATATTCTCATTAGTTTGTGAAACCTGCTGTTTTAATAAAAAAAAATTTATAATCTTCTCAACAATTTACGCTTTCTTTAAAATTCACATTATCATGCCAATTATGTACCAATGCGAGAAGAAGGATTCTCATATGTTTCAACATTTGGAAGATTATAATATGATAATTTACTCTTAAATAGGTTGAGTTTTTTTATAAATTCGGTAGTCTTTTTGACATTTTTTGAAAAATAATGGTATATCGATTGAACATCATGACCGTATTCCTAAATAAAGTCAGTAGAAAGTAAATATATGTATACTACATGTTTTAGGTTGCCTAAATTAGGAAACGTTTTTAATGAAAATATTTTAAGCTCGAGATTTTTTTTCTTTCTTTTTGAAACAACACCCCTGTTTTTAGTAAAAAAGTATTAACTTCTAAAATTACGGGGGCTACGCTTTTTTTCTTAAATTTTCACATAACATATTTAGAACTCTTAAAAAGTACGATTTTCCTAAAATTTTTACAGATATCAATATGTATTTGTTTTATATTAAGCATCAGTGATATAACTAGAAAAATCAATTGTTGATGTAAATTTACGCAAGAATCATTTGTTCAGCAAAGAGAAATTATTTAATTGTTTTAGGTTGTCTTAAAATTGACGTTTTTTAATAACCGATGGTTTACTAGGTATAGTTTGTGTGTATTATATAACAATATTCATTAGTTTTGTGAGAACCTAGGTTTAATAAGAGAATTTAACGTCTAATAAATACGTCTATTACGCTCTAAAGTTGTGCGACTCATTTAGACTCACGAAATCAGAACTCTTAAAATAACGATTTTTTCCAATTTCATAACATGAAATATTATGGCAAACTTAAAATTGAGTTTTAATCGGTATTTTCAGCCAATTTTAGAAAAAATAATGTGATTTCAGATTGAAATGCAATTTCAAAAGCAGAAAGTGAGTTATTACATAACGTTTTACATCACTCTATCTCAGAGTTATTTGAGTGAATGAAAATTCAATATTAGTTTTATATACCAAAATATTCATTAGTTTTTGAAACACCTGTTTTTTGATAAAATATTTAACTTTAAAATTACGACTTTTTTTCTTAAATTTTCACATTACAAATTTTAGAACTCTTAAAAGTACGGATTTTCCTAAATTTCAACATTTGAATTAATTTGGTAAATCTTAAATTGATAGTTTTTAAGTTTTTCAGCTTTGAAATAATGTTGCATTCGAATGCAAATTTCCAAAAGCAGAAAAGAGAATTATTAATTGTTATAGGTGTCCTAAATTGACGTTTTTTTAATGAAATTTTAATTATTTGTTTTTATTACCAAATATTTTCATTAGTTGTGAAATATTTTGTTTTTAACTAAAAAATTTAACTTCTAAAACTTCACGACTTTATTCTTAATTTTCACATTCGAATTTATGAACTTCTTTAAAAGAAGTATCGATTTTCGCCTAAATTTCAACTTTAAAAATCATTCCGTCCCCGCCCACACAAACTTTTAACCTCCATTTCCTCATCTCATATATTGTGTTTCAGTGAAATGCAATTTCAAAGAGCGAAAGTGAAATTTTTTTAATAGTTTTAGATGTCTAAATTGACGTTTTTTAATGGTCAAATTTTCAATATTTTGTTTTTTATATACCCAAAATTTCATTAGTTTTGAAAACCCTGTTTTTAATAAAAAAATTTACTTCCTAAAACACTTTTCCTAAATTTTCACATACAAATTTAGAACTCTTAAACATACTGGTTTTCCTAAATTTTCAAACATTTGAAATATTTTTGGTAAGTCTTAAAATTGAGTTTGGTTTAACGGTATTTTCAGCATTTGAAACAATTACATTAATATGATTAAGATATAACTACAAAAAGCAAGAAAATGCGAATCTATTAATAGTGTTTTAAGGGTGTCTGAAAATTGAACGTTGTTTTAATGAAATTTCAATATTGTTTTATATTCCAAATATCTTTCTGTAGAGTTGTGAAAACCTGTTTTTTTAAATAGAAGAAAATTTATAACTATATTCTAAAGATTAACGCTTTGACTTTTACCAGTGCACAATTACAAAATTTAAGAACTCTTAAAGTAAAGACGATTCTTTTACTTAATTTCGCATACATTTGAAATTATTTGAATAAAATCTTAAAATCTCTTAAATCAATCTTTCAGCAATTCTGACAAAAATAGAATGTTTTTCATTGAAATGCTATTTCAAAAAGCAGAAAAAGTAGACATTATTAATAGTTTTAGGTGTCTCTAATTG
>JABUQX010109814.1:0-42500 GCA_015478945.1 Trachelipus rathkii
ACCGACGGATATTCTAATCAATACATCTCAAATCTCCGCGATCGCGCAAAAAAATACATTCTGCTGCCATCATCTATAATTATATATATTAATATGATAATTATATATTATATAATATTATATTTACTACTATATATAATAACTATATTATATCTATATATACACTCATCACATATATATTTATATATATATATATATATATATATATATATCTATATATATATAAAATATAATATATCATATATATATTATATTATAATATTATATATATAATATATAATATATATTACTATATTTATATATACTATAATATAATTATTATAATTATACCTATACTATATAATATAATATATTATACTATAATTTAATAATATATATAATTATATATATAATAATTAATTATTATATATTTATATATTATATGTATATCATATATATAATAATAAAATGCTTTCTGCATATTAATATTTTTATATTACACATAAAACATTTATAAATAGGAGCTTTAATAGTTCAGATACAAATACTAAACGTCCTGGTGGTTTGCGCATTATTGAATCAGGGTTGTGTCAGGCCCGAGCCGCAGAGCGCCCGGAAGCCGGAGCCGGTAGCCGTGAGCCGGAGCCGAGAGCCGGAGCCGGAGCCGGAGCGGAGCCATAAATTTATCCTTGAGAAGGAGTCGAAAAATCTGACCACCAAAATATAACAATTTTTTATAACATATATAAATTTATGGGATTGTGAGCGGAGCCAGGACCGAAAGTTGTTTGGGGAATGGAGCCGAAGCTGGAGCCTTGAAAGTGTAAAGCTGCGGAGCGAGGAGAAGATCCGAAGACGGAGTCTGAGTAAATATATACTATATTATTATATTAATTAATATAATAATATATATTTATTTATAATATTTATATACTACTATATATATATATATATAACTATATATTTTACATTATCTTCATATTATATTTATTATATATAATAATTTTCTCTTATATTTATGTATATATCATATCTCAGTATTATATATATATATTTATCTATATATATATTATAATATTATTATAATTATTATATATATATATTATATGTATATATATATACATATATAATACTATTATATACTACATAATTATATATAGTATATAATATAATTTAACTCTTTCATTATTATATATATATATATTAATATATATATATATATTATTATAATTATAATATATATATATATATATATATATATATATATTTTAGTAAAAGTATAGAGCTCATGAATTCCAGGAGGATACGTGTAAATGATATAGTGTTATAAATTGGTTTAAAAACTACAACTTTTGGTTTAAAACTAAACAAGCTCATTATCTCAACAAAACTGACAATGGATGACAGAGAAATAGGAATAACATTGTTGGCAATCCTGGTACAATTTTAGTGCGGAAAATGTAAAAAAAAAAAAAAAAAAAAAAAAAAAAAAAAAAAAAAAAAAAATCATATCTCAAAAAACTACAATAGCTACAGCGAAAAGGAATACAATTTTTGGAATTCCTTGTAAAATTTAGTTAGGAAAAATGTAAAAAAAAAAAAATAAATAATAAATATATTAAATAAATATTGGCATTTTTTTTTTTGGGGGGGAACATGAGGCAATGGTAATATATATAAAATTAATATTATTTAGTAAAGGTATTATCATACGGGCAATGTTAAGGGGCTCGAAGCCGACGGGGAAACACGGGGGAAGGGACGTTTTCCCTACCATTATTCCGTGGGGAGGGGCGTAGAACCCCTTCGCGACACTTCCAAATACCAAGAGCGGGGTTACCCGGAGGACCTCTCCCCGGTAGGGGGGGTGATTAGTCCCTACCCCGTCGTTCCCGGAAGGCGAGAGACCCCGACTCCTGCCACAGGTGCGGCTATTTAAATTTCATTTTCCTTTGCCCAATTCGGGTGTAATTCTTATAAGTTAAATTAAAATAGCAATAATTTATATAGAAAGCCATTTTATTTTAAATAGAGCAATCTCAATAACAGGTCCTTCTAAAATATGGCTCTCTAATTCTATAATTACTAATAAATTTAATTAACAATTAATTTTTTTTTAATTATTTTTTTTATTTTTACAACTTTAATCCTATGTAAAATTTTAACCAAGGATTTCCAAGTATTTCCTTTTTGCTGTTGCCTATTGTATTTTGAGATATTACAATTTTAAATTTTTTTATAATTTTTTTTTAATTTTTTTTATTTTACTTTTTCCAGCAACTTAAAATCGTTACCCTCCATATATAGGATTTCCAACACATAGTATTTACTTCTTCTCCCTGTAAATCATATTGTAGTTTTTTGAGATAATGAGTTTGTAGTTTTTAAACCAATTAATTCCAATCCCATTATAATATATAATATACTGAATATATATATATATTATATCTCTATATATATATATAATAACTATATACACGTCATATAAATATATATATAATATATAATACACCTATATATATATTCCACAGAAAGGGTAGCGTGGAACCCACACTGGGGCTTAACACGGCAATTCCTGTCTGAGGTGTAGATTACTTTAGTTAGCAAGGAAGACAACCACCAAAGCAAGCACGCTGCATAGGCCCACAATGGGCCTATATGCGAGAAATTTAGCAATAATAAGGACTAGGGAAAAATTTCGCTCGCGGCAGGGACTCGAAACCATCGACAACGCTAGCTTCGCTTTAAAGACAATGATACAGGAAGCTCTTACCACTAGTTATCCGATATTTCGCCTCCTACCAGAATAATAGAACGGCAAATCTCGGAACACGTTCATCAAGTTCCTGCTTCGTAATACTCACTGCCTTTGTCAATCATGGGTTAATTTATTTATAAATCCCATCGAAAGGTACCTTTAAGAATGGTAGACGCCCTCCATGTACACTGTCTAACAGCTACGTATGTCTGTTTCTGCGAGATTCGAGTCCTGCCGCTAGCGAAATTTTCTTCCATAATCCTTTATTCTTATTTAGCTAATATCTCGCAACAGCCTGCGTGCCCATGTTTTCAGTGTACTTGAACTTTGGTTGGTTAACTCTAGCAACCCAAGAATCCCAGCAAAATGGAATTAAATAAGTACCCGAGTTTCAAAACAGTGATCATCGAACAGGAGACTTGAAAACTGTTGAATGACCCTCTTAACTTTGGGAAGGCCCGGATTCGGACTAGTGAGTAGAGCTTACATGATGTACTATTAATCATATACCGCAACGTGTTGTCGTGTATCCTCGAGTACCTGACTCGTGTAGTCGACAATATTTATCTGATATATATATAATACACACTTTACTATATCCTATTATTTTCATTAATACCCTATACTCTATACTAACTATTCCTAGTACCTATACTCTATAATAATATACATTATACTATGTGTTTGTGTCGCTATTAATTAAAATATAAAATAGATAAACGAATATTTGTATTGTTATTCATCTGCCAATTTTCATCCATTTCTCGACTGTATATTCCTAGAATTAAGTTTATTTCCCTTCTGTGTTCAGAATTAATCTTTAAAAAATTCGCTAAACGCCCGTCTAGCTTTTTTTGAGAAGTTATACATCTAATATTTTTAAAAAATATTAATTATTTTAAGAAATAAAAAGTTTTATTCAGTTTTGTTCCAATTATTACATTTTGGGAAACTTAACTTTTATCTTTACTTTAACTTATCGTTTTATACTTCTCTTACTTATTATTATTATTATCTCATTAATTATTATTATTATTATTATATCATTATTATTAATTATTACTATTATTATTATAATTATATATAATTATTTCAATATTATATATTATAATTATATTATTATTAATTATTATTATTATTATTATTAGATGTATATTATTATGTATTATTATTATTATAATTATTATTATTAATTATTATTTATTCATATTTATAATTATTATTATTATTATTATATATTTATTCATATTATTATTATTATCAGTTATTATATTATTATTATTATTATTTATTATTATTATTATTAAAATTATTAATTCATTATTAATATTAATTTATTTATATTTATTTTATTCATATTCATTATTTATATATTCATTATTATTATTATTATGATTATTATTATTTATTATTACTATTATTATCTATTTTTTATTATTTATTCATTAATATATATTATTATTATTAATTATTATTATTATTATTATTACTATTATTATTATATTAATTATTTAATAATTATTATTCTATTATTATTATGATTATTATTATTATATTTTTATATTATTGAAAAATTATCTATATATGGTTATCGTTTTACCTCCGCACACTTTCATTATTATTATTTATTATTATATTATTATTAATTATTACTATTAAATATTACAAATAATTCAGATAATCTTACAACTTTACAGTTGCCTTATAGTATAATATCTATAATATATCCTCTATAGTATCTCAATCTATAGTATATATATTATACATATAGTATATATATATATATATATATATAATATATTAATACATTTATCATTATATTAATAATCTATACTATCTATTTCTATTAACTAATTACTACTATACTACTATATATATTATATACTATATATTATATATATAAATATATATATATTTACTATATTATATATATAATATATAATATATTATACGATATCCTATATTAAAAAAAAATCCAAGTATATATCTGTATACTTCATAACTCATAACCTATAATATAAATCATATCTACTAATACTATACCTTCTATACTTATACTATATATATCTATATATACTCTATTATATATATATTATATTAATATAATATATTATATATATATATATATATATATATATATATATACTTATATATATCTATATATATATATATATTTATATATATATATATACTATATATATATAAATCATTTATTAATATTCTTTCTTGTAGTTTTATCACAGATCACATAATAGAGAAATTTTGATTTTCGTATAATAAATAAGGACTGGATCATTGATCCTTTGAATACATTTTCGTGAGTACTCGAATCTAAATATTATTATTTATTAGAACGATATCCGCACAGGGGCGAAGTGCATATAATAGTGCTCGATGTAACTCGTGGCTAGATCTTATTTACCTATTCTCTATCTACATTTTTATCATCTATTATTTCACTGGTTGATCGCATACGCGTATCAAACTGTCCACTTACAGAAGATGATCTTGTTACTACAAGAACAATTAACATTAAATAATAACACCTTCAATTTAGATACAAAATAATATATATTACGTACGTGCCAGGGCCAGGCCCCGGACACGTGTTAACGGCTCTAATGTCGTTGGCCAAACTGGCTTTCCTTCCTCGGTCCAAGATAGAATTGGGTGGGAGCAAGACGGTTCTTATTAGCTGTGTTTCAATTAAAAATAAATAAAAAAGAATAAAAATAGTTATGTGTGATCTTATAAGATGTAGCAATTTTACCGTACATAATAAATACACAACTTTCAGAGATGCTTTGTTTATACTCTATCATAATAGCTTTTGCCTCAAATGAGTTCTAGCTTTATAATTACAATAAAGATTATAAAAGCATTATTTTATAGTACTGGAATTAGTATTATTAGAGGAATAATAACAAACCAAAGATAATCAACATACGCTTTTTATTAACTTTCTTAAAAATATTTAAAAGTGCTGCATTACTTATAACGTCTGCAATTGAAATCAAAAGTGATAATATTTTTTTAAAATATAAAAGCCTAGATCGCTTGCCTTTAGACCTGCAGCTACCCGAATGACGTCAGATGTCTATTTGGAGTTCATAGCTCCTCCCACTCTCATATGGTACCATGAACGAAAGTTATATTTCTCTCGTTCTTTCAGATAAATTTTAAATGTGATTTCCTAATAAGTCGAAAAATATATTAATTAGACGGCACCATAAAACATTATACAAATAATTTCAATCAGATAGATCGTACTATTGACACATAAAATAAAATTCGTACATTACACATCATCAAAATTTCATTACATTTTTTTTTTTTTTTAAGTCAGAGGACCTTTCTAACCTAATTATTAAAATCAATAAAAAAAATACAATCATTTTTAATATGGAATCTCCAGCATGCAAATTTTAAACCCCTAGACTCAAGGTCTTCACAAAATAAGATATTTTAAAATATAGAATTTTACAAAGAAAAAGTATTCCCGTTTTCTTTCTTTAGAAAAAGAAATATTTCTTCGTTAATGGGAACATCATACGCGGCCCTTTGGGTTTTTATTTTTGTTGAATTTTACAAATACGATTTCCATTAGCAATACAATTTTACCAAATAAATTTTATTATCCTAAAAAGTAGGAATGTGGAGTCTGTATTTTTGGAATTTGTTAATTCTTTATACAGCAATTTCAATACCCAGTTCAGATTCAGATGCTCTTACACATTCTTCAATTATCACTGCTGAAATTCTAATAGTTGCAACTTTTCCTCTGGTATGGCTTAATTTAGTTTTTAACTAAAGGACTTACCGATTCTAGATGGCCTTACATCGTTCCTTCAAAATACTTGCGAATTCTAATGTTGCCATTTTCTTCTGATGGTTTCAAGTTTAGTTTTACTAAAGGACTACGAGTACAGATGGCCTTACATCGTTCTTCCTAAAAGTGTTCATGCGGGTAAAGTACCGGTGCATTTTCTCCTTGATGGTTTCAAGCTTAGTTTTAACTTAAAGGACTTACGAGTTTGCTCCAGGCAGCGTACGAATATATTTAAAATCAATATACAACCATCTCGCACTTTTATTTAATATTATCAACGGAAATGATACATAAAAATTTTTAGTGTCTAAAAATTTTCGGGGGGGGGCCATGGCACCCCTGGCCACCCCCCTAAATATACGCCACTGTAATATAATATTTATATATATATATATATATATATAATAGTTATATATATATATATAATAATATATATATATTAATATATTATAATATATATATATTTCTATATTATATATTATATCTATATATAATTATATATATATTATATATATAATATATATATATATATATATATATATATAATATTATATACTATATAATATATATATATATACATTATATACTATATACTTATATATTTATATTTATATATAGATAATATATATATATATATATATGTAATATGTATATATTCAACTTAGAATTATATATATATATATTATACTAATATATATATAAGATATATATTATATATTTTTATACAATATAATATATATATTAATAATATATATATATATAATACATATAGATATATATATATATATATAATATATATACTAATATATATATATTATATATTATATATATTATTAATTAGTGTGTGTGTGTGCGTGTAGGTGTGTTCGCGTGTGTGAAGGTGTGTATATAGGTGTGTGTAACTGAGTTCATGGTAGCTCAATGGATTAAAAGGAGCCTTTTTTCGTTTAAAGATCGTAATATTCTTCTCGCGGGAGTGAGAGTTCTAATCTCGATCTGACAACCTGGACGGACAACCAAAAAAAATTGCCATCAGTATGAGATTTTCTGTAATAATTAATTACAGTTTACCGCATAGTGAATTACACTAATGTCCATAATCACACCTCGCTAAAAAACATAGTGCACCACAAACAACAGACAATCTATTATAACATACAAAATCACACTCTTTCATCTTTCTAACATAAGACGGTTCGCTAATTTGGCTTGAATGTCCAAATGCGTTGAGTCTAAGCAGAGCTTGCTATTAAGCCTAGATAATCTTGACATTATAAGTTATAGCCCACATATAACACAATTTATAACAGCAAGGCTTGCTACCAAGGTTAGATAATCTTGGAATTACAAGATATAACCCATTAGGTTAGAAGATACATATAACACAATTCCAAGATCCTATACTACGGTAGGTATTATACCTCCCAAATTATGGGATGGAGGGTTCGGTGGCAACCAACTAACTAGTTAAGTAACTATATATATATATATATATATATATATATAATACTTATATATATATATAAATTATATATATATTAATATATATATATATATATATACTTATATATATATGTTATATAAGATATATTAAAGTTACTTATACGCCCACACGCTAATAGGGTAAATTAGTAAATATAGTTTATATCAAACGAAAGTACAGATAAAAATAAACACTTTTAGAGGCGAAGCCGAAAAAAGTTTTAAAAAGTAATTAAATTTTTTTTTGTGTGAATTAACATACTGAATTTATTCTGCCTCTGCGTTATACGGATCATAAATTGGGGGGAAGATGGGAAGGAGTACGAGCGTCTGCACCCTTGAATCTGTCTCCTTCCCCAAATTTGAGTGACATCCCCAATTACATTCTCCAAAGGTTGACACCAGTAATGAAGAAAGTTAAACCGCCGTTAAATACCTTAATCGTTAATCAAAAAAAATTTAACATCGCTTAAATATCATTAAAGCGTTTATCGGTAAAGAATGTAACGGAGGTTAACGTTAATCGTTAACGTGAGTTAACGTTAACTACAGTTTCAAAAAAATAAATATAATAATAATAATCAACAATATATATAACTAGAAGAATATATTTATGTTCTTGCTTGCCATATAACATAATAATATAAATAAATCATTAAAATTAAATAATATTATATATTAATTTAATTAATATAATAATATATTAATGTATTTAATATAACTATTACAACACTTGACAATGTTATTAAAGCCTTAATCTAAGATCATTAAAGATAATATTAAAGCTTTGACCTATAGCAATACCTTTATACCTAGACTTTATGACCTATAAAGATATACTTCCATAAAGTAGTTAAAATAACACTTGAATATTAAATACTTAATAGGTATATATAATACTATAATTTATTGTATAATAATTATATAGATATACACCACTTACAGAGTATATATACTAAAAATAATGTTTATGTTTTTCCTTTAAGTTTACAGAAAGTTTGTTTAGAAATAAACCTAATTTCTTTGAGATATTTTCAATTTAGGCAAAAAGGAAGCAAGCTCAATAGTATACAGAACGAAAAGAGAAGTTAATTGATCATCACTAGAAGGGTACTATATAATTCACTAGTCTTTTCTATTTCACTTTCAAATACAAACATGATTATTATGATATAAATAGAAATTGAAAAACAGAAATATATAAAGAAAATAACATGTTAAAATCGATATACTATATATAAAACAGGATATTATTAGCTTGTAGAATTAAAATAACATACTTTTGTAGCACATTGAAAGGAGCGTTAGGTTTTTAGGTAAATTTTGTAATAAAATAGATTTATCTGTTAATCGATTTCGAGAGATATATGCTTATTACTAAATTACTAATATTATAAATCTATGATAAAGAAATAAAAGTATTTATTAACTCAGTTAAATATTAAGGTAACGTGAGTTATATAACGTAGATATAGGAAATTTATAAAACACTTGAGTTATAGTCACAAATTGATAACTCGTTAATAGTCCTCCTATTCATTTCGAAAATAACTCAAGAAAAAGCGTTCGAAATAATAAAAATAAACTGATAATAAAAATAAAATAATAACATGTAAGTAAATATAAACGTAATTAAACTGCTATTAACTAGAGCATATAATATGCCTATATCACCTTTGCTTTTTACCCCCCAATATTGTCTGATTTCAATCAGTTTTTAAAAAAGAAGATAATATTAATGATAATGTGGCGAATATATCATTACTATTTTAATATATACCACGGATATATATATAATTATTAGAAAATAAAATTAAAATAATATATATATATATAATGCTATCATAATATATATTGTTATTTTCTTTGATCAGATGTGTCCTACATAGTTATGTTTTAAAGAATAGTATGAACAATTAGTATATATATAATATATTGACGTTGAGGGGTGAAAATAAAATATTTTTTCCTAGGTCGACCCTAACCTACTAATATAACCTTAACCTAACCTGATACCGTATCAATACCTAAATCACTTAACCTATCCATCAACCTAACCTCACATTTTATCTACCCTGAGCATTTGACAAAAAAAAAACTATTTATCATCCCTAATAAACTAATATTGAACATAAAAATATAAAAATAATATTATTTCATCACCTAGAGATATCTATCTATTTATAAATGTATACATTAGAGAGTTATCTTGCAAATAATAAAAAATTTTGAATCCAATACCTATCTAACCGTTCCGTGTGGGCGTTTATAATATATAATTATATGCTCACCATATATATATAACTTATATAAATATATATATTATATAATAATATATTAAATATACGATACATATATTAATTATATATATATATATATATTAATATATTATAATATAATATATATATTTTAACTTATAATTAAAATATATTAATATAATATAATTAATATATATATTATATATATATTAATATATAATATATATATAATATATATATTAAGTATATATATATAATATATTAATATATACTATATATTTATAATTTGATATATTTATAATTAAATTATATATATATATATATATATAATAATATATTATATAATTAATATATATATATATTAATATATATATTACTATTTATTAAATATTATAATATTTCTATTACAAGAATAATTATATTTTAATAATTAAATTAATTAAGATATTTATATATATATATATAATATATATATAATATATATATATATAATATATTAAATATATTATATATAATAATTATATATATATATATTAATATATATTAATAATTAATTATAATATATATAATTAATTATATATATATATATTATATATATATATTATATATATTTAATAATATATATATATTAATATATATTATATAATTAATATTATATATATTATATATATAATAATATATATATATATATTATATAATTAATATATAATAATAATATAATATATATTAATATAAATATAACTATATATATATATTAATAGATATTATTAATATATATATATATATTTTATTACTTCCTATAATATCTTATAATGGATTAATTATATATATATTTTTATATATACATCTATAGATTTAAATATAAATGTACATATAATGATATAGGCTGGGTAGGCACTGCCTATCTTAATTTTAACAAAAATTATCACAATTGTAAATTTAACACAAGGCATAAGTAACATAACGTAATATAAAAAATGTTTTATTAGGGAAGAATATTAATTTTCAAATACGTTCAAGGGAAAACTGAGAGTCTACATAAATACATAGTAATAGACAACTACCTATGGCCCCAAGAGCCAAGGGCATAGAGTCAGAGTATTCTGGAGTGCTGTCTGTCGCCACTCTATATACTCACACAACTGACTGTGTAAATTTGGTAGTTTTCGCATGTATCCAGGTGGCTTCTTGGGGGGATTAGGTTGTCATCTATAGTTGTATAATGCTATATATATAAATATATATATAAAGAGAGGCCGCCAGCTTCATCTTATACTCACGAATCTCATAAGACTCGTACGTACTATACTGTCCGATGTTGCCATAATATATATATATAATACGTTTTATATATATTATTTATTATTTGTTTGTTGACTTGGAAGAATATCATGATTTTTATCACTATGACAATATATTTAATATATATATTATTTTAACTTGAGTCAAGTTTCAGTAATATTTAAGTTCACATATTTGTAGCAAATTTAATTTGGGTACACTTTTCCATTTGCTATGGGATTTGACTTGTTAGAGCTAAAAGCAGTCCCATTACACTATCGTGAGACATGTGAACTGATTAATATATTGTGATAAATTTTCTAGCGGCTTTGTCTTATATATTAGGTCGCAATTCTTATAATAAGCTCTATATATAATTTAACACATTATATTTATAATATGAAAAGTTTGTGACTGTGAGAGAGCGCACATCTTACTTAAAAGTCTAATAGACTGTGAACCACTAATTATATCTGTAGCTTATAAAAAATTCTTAATATGTCAGAAGGTATATATGAGATTGTAATATCTAGTAACGTAAACCTGGAAAACATGTTTGAATAACACATTTCAGAGTAGTATCTATATATCTAATCACCTTGTTACCTGTCTATGTATGCCCGAGGTAATGTCAAATTTGACATCGTTTTTACTATGACAAAGTAGGTTTGAGAAAACCATACAATTTTATTTCAATTATGTTTTAGATATTTTTAGACATAAATAATTATAATATTACGTATATATATATATATACTATATAACTTATATAATAAAATATATATTATTATATTCATATTTAATATATATTAACTATATAATATATATATATATATACTATTATATATATATATACTATTATATAATATATTATATTATATTTATATATATTAATATATATATATATATATATATATTATATTATATTTATATTATAATTAATATATATCATAAATTATTATTTATATTTATATATATATCATATATTAATATAATCTTGCTCACTCATAACCTATAGTGTAAATAAATAAAGTTAATGCTAACGCACTTAAGATTATATTATAATAATATAATTAATTATATATATATTATATATTAATAATATATATATATATATATATATATATATATATATATATATTAATATATTAATATATATATATATTAATATATATATATATATATATTTATATATATATATATATATATATAATATATATATATATATAATATATTATAATATATATAAATATAAATATTTTTATACATAGTTTACGTATATATATAAAATATTAAATAATATATATTTAATATTCTTTTCTATCTTATTTCATCATCCCCTGTAGTTGAGAGAGATACAAATTTTGTATTTAAATAAATAAAAGAAATAATTACTAATATTATGTCTACTTGATTTTTGTATCTTTAGCCTTCGCTTGTTTTTATCTATTATTTCTTCTAAAGGAATCATGGAATTTTTCTGTACATTTTATGTATGGTTTTTTATGAGAGCTACTACGATATCTCTAGTGCGGCTTTATGGCTCTGTAAGTCCTGGTTACTTAAATATATCATAATATATATTATATTATTTTATAAACTGCTATGAGTAACCTGAACACGCCTATCAGTGTTTTTGGTCTGATTTATATACATAAGTGCTATATTCGAGGTTCTGATTTATTTATAATTTATAATAGATTAATAAATAAGCTAAATAATTGAGTTTTAAGAAGTAGAACATTATCTATAAGATTTTAACACAGTAGGTGACTTAGTACAGTTTTTAATATTAATGATACTAGGATGGGCCGAATAATATATAGAAGTTATTGAGTAGTGTAGCGTACAACATAATCACCTAGTAAAATAGCTAAGAAGATCAAAGGAGATATATGGTAAATAATGAAATTATTATGATCTAAAATTAAAGTATACCTATAAGAGTAGAACTCAATTATTATACTATTTATTCCATCAAAGACAAATGAATACTTGTCGTGATTAACGAAGTTGAGTCAGGAATGAAATACATATGTAAGTAATTATCAAAAATCTATTTGAGAGATTGATTACCTAGAACGATAACACGGGTATCGTAAACACTAGCAATTCGAGACTTTCTTATCGATTTATTTGTAGAGAATATAAGTGACAAGGTAGACGAAGCAACAAGACATATATAAATATAAGAAGTATCTTTATACCTAAAGCTACGATGATTCACTATTTTTATTCGAATTAGGTTTTTAACTTTTGATGAAGTTTATGAAACAAAGAAATAATAAATATTACCAATAGAAGTAAATTATATTTTTAAGA
This sequence comes from Trachelipus rathkii, assembly GCA_015478945.1. Taxonomy (NCBI): domain Eukaryota; kingdom Metazoa; phylum Arthropoda; class Malacostraca; order Isopoda; family Trachelipodidae; genus Trachelipus; species Trachelipus rathkii. Next base: position 13,910 of record JABUQX010109814.1, read on the forward strand.
AAATTAAATTATAGGTGCAATTTTTTTTAAAGTATATAATGTATATCAAAATGAAACAAAACATATAGTCGACTAACTTTCGCTATTCTGAATTAGAAAGAAAACTCATCATATGAGAAATGAAGAGAAATTTGCCAAGTTAAGTGATGAAAGATCGCGATGTATAAATTATTAAGTAGATACACTTGTACACTTATATTAAAGAGTCAAATGGATGCGTCTTCAGATTTGGTCCTATTGTACATAAATATGAGAGAGAGCATAGATAAAGGTTTAAAAGTTATATAATTCTTTTCATCTAAGTTTTCTTGTAAATAGAGAATGTTGATGATTAATTCACTGATATTATGAAAGCCATGGAGAATTAAATTCCAAATATAGATTATGAGACTGTAGTAACATGAAATTTCGTACCTCTCATTACTACATTCAGTGATTGTATATAGTATTGATACTGCTTATCAGAAAGTAGAACTTATAACAGTAATTATCATTTAATGTGAGAGTTGAACAAGTACAGTATAGTATATATATCTTGCTCTATGCTCAGAATTAAATTAAGAAGTAATATAATATTATGAGATGAAATGTACTACTAAAGAGTTTCAGCGTTATTAGAACACTTTCCTTTCAAACGGGGGTTTACCTAATTCCGGGATAGATATATTAGATTGATAATAGCTGATACTCATGTTTACGTAGAAATTCAGATAATTATTATTAGAAATAGTGTCTGGAACTTTAACTTGACAGAAATTTGTAACACACGCACGATGTGTAAGAGAGAAGAAGAGCAGAGGGCTTTAGTAATTGTCAAAATGAATACAAAAGATGCTGGCAAAGGAAGCACTTCTTATTGTGAGCAATCACAATAGAGACGTGGTTACAAGAACTTACATCTAGAATTATCAATTGGACTAAAAGAACATAAAAACCAGGGAAAAGTAGGATGAAAGTAGAGAAATGATGCACACATGAGACAAGTAAGGGGATATGATTTTACTCTATTAACATATCATCACTCCACATGCACCTCAGTTCTATCTGAGCTATGAGATAATTAAGCACTAGAAATATAAGTATGGAGTAACGGAAAGAATGGTAGGGATGTAGTTTTATATATATCCACTAAGGTAAACGCCTCTTAGGATTTACATATAATCCTTGTCATACAGTAAAGAACTTGAGCGGGAGAAACGGTGATTAATATATTTTTCTGCAAAATAGCATAATTTAATATTTAGAATCATAGCAGTTTTATTGATCGAGGGTGAGTCTAATCTAATATGATAAAACTGGCTAATAATGTCTGAGGATATAAATTATACTCTTAGGCCTGCAAACAAAAAAGATTAAAAGAGGGAAGTCAACCATCTAGCAATATTTCATGCCATTTGCAGCTCATTCCGGCATTTAGTGGGATCAAGCGCTTGCCACATGTAAAAAGGCGGTTTATCTATATTTTAATTTTATGCTTTGCTCTTCAAAGATCATTTTTTAATTTTTCTCATATATATGGGCTCTACAGCTATATACGTTTATGCGGAGTAATCTTATGAATCTTTCTTCAAGAATAATATATCATTCATACTAAATATAAACAACTTAATGTGGTGAACATAAGGTTGTCAGCTCTATCAGAAGCTTGTGAAAGTTCACTAACAAAGGTTTGGATAATAGACTATTGGTAAGGCTTTACTCAATATTCATGAAGATAATAAGGAGAGATCACTAAGTCTTTATTTAAGTTATAAGATAAGGCAATATAGGGAATATTATTTACTGAAATAAAATTGAAGTTCCTATGATAATATCATTCACTTTATGCTACTGGTAAATTAATATGATAGAGAACAATCTATGATAAAGTCATTTTATGTGAGATTCTGTACATAAACAAACTTAGCACAATCTGAATGATATGTAGAAATGTAGGCCACTAGTTATTAATTTAATTTTGTCAATAACTATCTATCTGTGTAACTTTTAGTATTAGATGAAATTAGAAATGATTCTAATGTACGAACACTCACATACGAGCATTATTAGTGTCACCCGAAGTTGACAAAATATTGAGAAGAATCATTTTAATCGAGGGACAGCGAATAAAGAAGACATTTAACGAGAGCTCTCACAACACGGATATTAGAGTCAATCGAAGAAAGAGAGCAAAACTCTGCGGAGTATCGCATTTCTTTCGAACGCAAAGCTTCCAATACTAATATTAGATGCAAACGCTGGAACAAAAGATATTAATAACTCCGGTGAGATATATTAAACAGATCTTGAGAGAGCTCATACATGCAACATATTTCAGACAACAAGAAATATATAATTACTCAAAGAAACTACTCTTACACTACGAAACCGACCCAAGAGACACCGACGAGAGCTCACTTCATATATCTAGAGTGAGCACTGATAAACATATACAATTCCGAGGTTGCGAGCTTAGTACTATATTCGGAGCACGCCTACGTATTGCATTTTCAATCATTTAAAGGTTTAAGATGTTTGAAGATAAAGTGGTCACATTGACTATGTCCAAACACTTGTCCCTGCAATATAATATTTAAAATATTTTAATATACCAAAAGCCTCATGAATGTAGAGTATCCAAAATATGATGATTATACCTGGAAGAGTCTGGAGAGATACAGATTTTTTATTTGGGTATAGCTGTAAAGAATCTTACTCGGCTTGTCGCAGCGAGAATAGGAACATACCACCGTCATGTTGGATGAGGAGTATCAAATATCCCCGGACGCATCGCCACTTAGAAACGAGTCATGAGAGAGAATCTACTCTCACAACGTTAACGTCCAAACACGCTCAGCATGTTCCAAAGAGCAAATACAGATATTAGTATAACTACTTGGCTTGAGTAAACATTGCTATATTATTGAATATTGAATTTTTATTAACCTCAATATATCTAGTTAAAAAATTCAGATTACTAAAAGATATATTTATTGATAACAAATTTAATGTAAAGAAAAAAAGGCAAGACAAAAACCTGTAATGAATCATTAATATGACATGTAAGATGTAATATAATTAGATTAGTCTTTATAATATTATATATATAATATATATTATAAAATAATATAATATCATATATATATTGATATATTATATACTATATAGTAATATATATATATTATATATTAAATATTATATATATATATATATATATATATATATAATTTAATATATGATAATATTTAATCATTAATTTAATAAATTTATGTAAAATATAAATTCCAAAAATATGTTTGAGGAAAAGAGAAATTGTTTTTCTTATTTAAATAATTAAATTGGTTTTTTTTTTTTGAGTGTATTTTGGTGATAATAAAAACTTTAAATAAAAAAACATTAATAATAGTAAATGAATATATATATACCTAAACACTATCTAATACTTATCATATCATAATAAATAGATAATAATATTGATTTTATAAGGATATAATAAATCATAAATATAAACCAAAAAAACAAATATGAAAAGTTTAATATCATTAAATACATTAGTTTATTTTATTAATAAAACATTAGGGATTTTTCACACCCCTATATATATTACTTATATTTATATTAATATATATAATATATATATAATATTAATAATCATATTATAATATATAATATATATATATATATATATATATATATATATATTATATTAATATTAATATATATATATTATATTTAATAATATATATATACGGTATTGATATATATATATATATAGTATTATATATATATATATATTAATATATAATATATAATAATATAGTATATATATATTAATATTATATAATAATAATTCAACAATCCTTGTACCGGGTATTAATTAGATCAATAAGACTTTAGGTGTCGTGGTCAAAACTGACCAATAGAATACATTTATCACTACTTTAAACCACTAAATTATATCTCTAATACATAAGTTAGTAAAACTATGCAATGCTCATTTCTTATACATCATAAGCTCCTAGTTCTAATAGTCATTGAAACTGGCCATAATACTTATTTATAGAGGAGCATTCTATCCAGATAATTTTACCCAAAGTATATCTTATTTTTAATTTATTAGGTTAACTAGAATAATTGCATCAAAATGCATATACTTATACACTGGATATTCTCAACTATTCACTTCTAAATTTTGTGTTTTGGAGTCTTATGTATAATTATATTTAATATCTCATTTTTCACTCACTATTCCATATGCCACTAGATAAGTTATATCATTTAATTGGATACATCCTCAACCCGTATATCTTATATGTAGAGCCTACTTATCTGTCACTTACCTTTAATCCTTGACTTAAAGATGTGCGTCACCGGTAAATTTTGTGAAGTTTTGATTCTGGCAACCATGGGCCGCTAGAGTAAGTTAAATGCTGGCCTGTTATATATATATATCCGTTGGATATAACGAAATCATTAAATGACAATAACCTAGGCACCTGTTTCGTTTTCTCTATTATCTATGGAGGATTCGAGTGCTTTACCAGTAGTTAGTTTAGCTCTGGTCGTCTTGAATAAAAAGACAGAAGGAGATAACGGTATTACAGTATAAGATGGTAAAGCGCATTTCTATACGAAATGCATCGTTACTTATGTAGCGATCCGTAAGAATTATAAGATACGAATAATTATGAGGTAGCTTACAAAATCTTCCACTGTTTATGAAATAGATTCATAAAAACTTATATATGAAAGAACAGAATATATAAAGAGTAATTTAGTCGATAGATTGGAATAGTAGAGTGATAATAGTATATTTGATTATTACTTTTATTCAGGTATACAGTATATATAAGCTTATTGACCACACACTATTTCAGCAAAGAAGAGAAGACCAATAAGTAGATAAGACAGTAGATCTGAGGAATAGTATATTAACAGTCTATAGTGCAATGCTCTGATAAACAACAAATTTTGTTGAAGTAACCATATAGAAATACCTAACCTAAAGTTATAAACAACCTATTTACTGTTACCTGACTATTAGTTTCAGTACTTACAATAGATAATAATCAGATAAAATATCAGCATGTCAGATAATATGACTAAACATTATTAGATTAAATTCTGTGTTTCGATGAGATATGCAGAAGATAAGGCAATTATATGACATACTGAGGAACCGTACTAAGGGGAATTAGGAAGCAAGGTTTCAACTAAAAGATTCTAAGCTTTAGTTCGATAGTTAAATGACAATTGTGCATCGTACGGGAAAAATATACTAATAAACGCAGATAGAGCATAATATATATATATAGTGGATAAAATGATGAAAGTTAAAGAGTTAGACATTTATTTGCAAAAATGGCAGAAAAGACTAAGTAGAATGAGGAGTCCAAGTGGAGGCGAAAAAATTTGCGGCCTAGCCAGAGACGAATAAAATTTTTTTTTTTTACAAAATATAATGGGTTGTGAGTATATAAGCTTTAAGGTATGTTCTGGTATTTATTAGATAATGAATAATCAGATTAATTATCATAAAGCATCATCACCTATGTTGTAGGCTTAATAGTCACTGAGATAACATAACAGAGTTATACCATAGGTTATTACCTAGGTTTAGTGAAGGTTAAAAGAAGTCATGAGGGTGCTATACCCCTCAATGCAAAGTAGATACATAGCTCGAGCTTTTCCACACTCCTAGGAAGGAACTCTCTTCCACGAGAAGCTGCGTTAGTTAGCATATTCCATTGAATAATCAAAAGAAACGGCCCGCAAATCTAGGTATATATATATAATCTTGAGTTTGCTACATAATAAACTCGAATAGACCAAATAAAGCATTTCTTCGACCATTATAATATAAGACTGAGGGTATAGGTCTCTTATTCCTTTAGGAAAAGTAACTTGAAGAAGTATATAGAAACATGAGAACTGAGAGTTTAAGGAGTAGAAGTTGAGGTTCGGAGAGGAACCATCAGCAGAGAGAGGATCCAATAGATATATAACAGAACCAGACGAGCGAAGAACTTGGAGAGACAGAATTGTTAGAATTAGGAAGTAGGTTCTTTAGGATTAAGAGTATATAATATAACTTCATAGTAGTATATCAGAAAGTATTTCATTATTGCTGTGAAATTCCGTAAGTTCTTTCTGGAACTGTAATTACATTCCCAATAAATAACGTCATAGTAATCTGAGTTAGCGCATGAAGAGATATTCTGTCATTGTTGACGGCTAACTTGAATAGTGTCAATATTTTATGCGCTCAGTGATCAGACAAGAGGAGCCAATGGCTCACGAAGCGCTAGATTGGAAAAATATTAGAAGGACAAGTGATAATTCTCGCGCGCTCTTGGTGAAACACTTTGTGATATATCACATATAGAAATTGGTGATAATATTCATTACAATTTGTACATTTAGACAGTGTGAGATAGTGATTTATAAAGAGGGACTATTGAGGTCCTACAACTCATTTCCATAGCCAAATTTATTAGTGAGAGTATAAAAGTCAGTATGATGTTGGCAGAGAGTATCGCAGATATAACAGAACACTGGCATGATTAAAAGTTGTAGGTGTATAATTTGATAGCAGGGCTAGCTTGAGCCATTTGTTAATATATTCGGAAAATCACTATAAATTACTAACGAAACCACATGACACATGGAGACAATAACACACATCATTGGTCATGCTCACACATTGGCAACATGTTGACGATTACTATTCGCTGTAGCACAATTTAGGGTAGAATAAGTTCTATTATCTAGTCAGTTGGTTTCCTCAATAATTTTGAGAGAGAGTTGACATGGAGTCAGAATCGTCGAGATGAGCAAAGTTATAGCTCCACAGTTTGTTTCGGTTATTTCAAAGAAATCTAAGAGGTCATGTAGTAAATACGGTTTATCAGTGTAACGAGAGGAAGGAGAAAGGTGATGATGTCATTCCATCATACACTGCCATCTAATGGGAGAAATGTGGTAAGATTATACAAACTATATCGAGAAAAGCGATTCCAAACATGGTGCTGTATATATAGATAATGACAATTGGGATCTTTCGACTCAAAATCTACTAGAGTTGAAAGAGCAGTGTGTGAGAGGCAATGTATATCTCCTATCAAACACGGACCGATGAGACGCACCAGTCCAAGTTAGCATCGCTTGTGTTGAGTCGCATGTGCGGGCTAAGTGAGGGGGAAGGTAGGAGTCGTTCGTTTTTGAGAGATGTTAATGGGACACTGTATAGTCTATATCGAGCTAATCGCTGTGGCTGCATTTTTACCAACTTTTGCCAATATAATTTTCCTCTATGTGCATACAATATCAGTATAGTACTCGAGAGTGTCTTAGAGATTGAGTAAATAAAGATATAGTTTTATGGCGAGAATGCCTGACGCACATTCTATAGGAAGAGCCGCCTTACTCGCTATATATAGAAAGAATAAAAAAAAATAGTTTTGGTGTATAATAATGAGTACAGTATAAAATGCACACTCGATTCGCTATTTTGGGCACTGCCAGTGCCATAGATGTGCCCTAAGCACACTGTATATACATTAATAATGTCCTTCATTGGCGATGTCAAAATTCTCATTCGCTTCGAGAGAGAGTCTACGATTCGCCTTCTCCATAGTTAATATTATCAAATATATCTGTACCTTTTCATTAGTAATTATTCATAATATATAGAATAATAATAATCTGTGTAATAGCTTTGACGAAAACTTAAACTAAGCTAAATTAATTGCTAAATTGAGTGGGGATGAAGAATAAACTTAATAATTTGGGTCTTTCCTAGTTATGCAATTTAATAAAAATTATATAGGGTGTACCAAATGTGTGTTACATAAATAATTATACAAAACTAAGTTATCTCACTAGCGTAATTGAAAAAATTTATAATGTAATAATAAATAATTTAAACATAAAGAAGGTCCACAGATATATATAATAAATTAAATAAATGAAAATAACAAGAAAATAATTTGAATTAACCAATGAAATAATTTTTTAGCCAAAAGTACATGGTTGTTAAAAGTATCGGTGGGGGCAATTAATGGATGATCCATTATATTACAGAATTTAGAATAAAGAGTTACACTTGATTATTTCAGGTATTTGACTATCAAATTACAGCGCAACAGGACATAACAACATACACAATCACTATATAATATATATATATCCTATATATAATTATTATATATATAATATAATATATAATATATATTAATATATATATTTATATATATATATATATATATATATATATAATAATATATATATTTATTATATATATATAAGTATTAATAAATACATTCAATATATATATTATTATATATATAATAAAGTATATTTAATATTAATTAATTATATATTATAATATATTATATATTTATTATATATATTGTCTAAAGCAAAATCTGTAAGCATCTATTTTATATTAGTGATACTACTTAATAAAATGAATAAGATGGGAATTAAGGGAATCATACACTAAAAAGGTTTAGAACAAAGGGAGAATATTATATATCCTAAAATAATTATTCAAAATAGTAAATAAACCATTATTTTTTAAAGGAAGCTTTATATTGGTTTTCTATAGTATTAATTATTAAATATTAATAAAATATAGAAATAGGGATTTTATCTTACATGATGTTTGCATCACACATTTGTAATCAAAAGAGGGATAATCGTTTACAAATGAGAATAAGAATCCTGATGAGATAGTATATAATATAAAGCATTAGAATCAGATAATTACCTATTTTATTGTATATCTTCAACGCTAATAAATTATTATTATATATAAGTAATTATTAATTAGATTATCTAAAAAGAAAAAAAAATATTATATTTTGACTGTGTAAGCCATCGGCTTAATCTAGGCCTAAAGTTTATTATGTATATAGGTAAATGAAAATGTATATATTAATATTTATTATTATTATATTATTAAATGAATTTTACGTTTATTAGACTGCACCAGATTCGCCGCTCAGATTGATCATATTTTTCATCGCATTCAATACCCAGCAAGTAGATAAACTAGGAGAATCTACGGAATTAAACTATTAGATTTATATACATGAATTAATAATAATAAATAATAATATTATACGCTGAGGATGCGGATGCGGATGTGTGATATAAATTAAAATATAATAAATTAATATATATATAAATTAATTAATTAATATTAAATTATAAAATATATAATTAATTAATAAATACTAAAGAAATAATATAATATAAATGATAATATATAAATAATTATAAATAATTAAATTATATAATAATAATAAATAATATAATTAATAATTATATATAAAATAATTATAATAAAATATAATTAATAATATATTATAATATAATAATATATATATATATATATAATAATAATAATATAATATATATATATAAGTTAACTCCTTTTAACCACAATGTATGAATATAATTTGCTACCAGGGTGCGGGGACGGGACCAACTCAAATGTCAAATGCACTCCACACCACCTGCTTTCTTCCAACCTATCCTACCTAAGAAAGAGATTTTACGGATGGATTATATACGTTGGCACATGTTGAATATTCATATTAGGAAGGTTGTTCTTTGGAAGCAATACAATAATTCTTTCTGCTTTTCTGCTGAGAGTTCTGTTTCTTCTTACACTCATATATTAGGCACCAGCAATTGCTGGGAATACTCTATCATTTGAACACTAGTTGGAGGACAGGCTAAGTATTTCATGGCAAGTTTACTTAAGCGACGTAAAACATTTGCCTTAACTTTCCAACCAACTGATAGTACATCAAATTTGTATCTAATGTTTTCTTGGTTGATCAGTTTTTCAATCATTTGCACTTACATCTTTTGTAATGCGTGTTTTTCTTCATCACTACTAGACAGTAGAAATTCTTACCAAAGAATCTTTATTGATTAACCTATAAATTAATTTAGACCAGTAAACTTGTTTTTCTTTTTACTGCGTGAAGAAAATTTAACGAGTGTTGGCAATTGAGTTTTTTCACTGCAACACAAGTGTTATTAACTTGTTTTAATATTTGTTACAAAAAATTGCCTTATAAAGGGAACATAAGGTAAGGTTGCAAATAGAAATGAAGGTTATTAATTTCCACGGAACCAAAGCGGTTTTTCTAGTTTAAGTTTTATTACATCTTTCATTCTTTATTAACCCGTCATCATTTTCAATATTGAAGATGGGTTTTAAATCAGATGTTACTCAATAGTGATGTCGATAACGCCACTTCCTTGTGGTGCGCTGGTAGCCCTCGAGGGGGAGCGGTAAAAAGATCATGGCTAAGAATAAAAAATGATGGTGATTTATAAAGTGATTATTATTAGTAATTATATTAGTTTCGATGATTTTCTTTATATATATATATATATAATATATATATATATATAAAATAATATATATATATATATATATATATATATATATATATTTATATATATTATATATATAAATATTATTAAATAATAATATATATATATATATATAATAATATAATAATATATCTTATATTATATTAAAATTAAAGTAATAAATGTTATGTGGTTTTTAAGTTTTGGTAAAGTAAAAAAAATTGGGGGGCGCTGAAAATAATTGATTTTCAAAGTGGGCGGTAGACGAAATAGGTTTGAGAGATGGTTCAAAATGCTTCCTTATTGTTGAGATTAATGGTATTATCATCGGAGACAGAAGTTGTAGAGGCGCTGCTTTATTGGCATCCCTAATTCTCATGGACTCTGATTGACTCAAAATATTTATAAACAGCTGTGAGATAAGGAGTCATCATTACACAGTTGATCGAGTCACATGTCTCTGCATTTAAAGTTTGCGGTTCAGATTCTTATCTTAGTATTTTAAATGGCTAAAATTTCTTTATCAAATCTCGACATAAATAGCCGCGCAAACATCCACATGGTCAAAGCGCGATGGCGCGGATGCGCTGCGGATGTGGATCATTTAATAATGTGCGGATGCCTCCGCGATGGCGGATGACAGTCGTCGATGTTTACCTGCATCACTAAATATATATTAATATATATATATATATATATATATTACATAATATATATATATAATATATCATTATATATAATATAATATATTGTATACTATACTATATATATATAATATATATATATATATATATAATATATTAGTATATTATATATCATGGGATGCACCGGATCTTCCCGGCTCGGCTTGGCCGATGGTCCGCCTTTTTTAAATGATCTCCGGCTTCGGCCGGAGACCACTAGTCTCCGGCTTTTTCCGGCCGTATTTATATTTTTAAAAGTAGTTTTGAAAATATAAAAATAGTTCTAATTCATTGAAAGTAATAATGAGACCTTTAATGAAATAAATTTATTTGAAGAACTGATTCATACAAAAGTGTAAAAAAAATTTTTTATTATTTTAATATTTTTTGTTGTAGGGATATAATATGAAGTCAAACTAATAACTAATCATATATACTATAATTATATATAATAATAGAATAACTGATATATATGACACCATTTACTAATTGACTAATTATTTTGATAAATTTTAATACCCTTTAAATATCCAAAATGACTAACCACTAACAAAAAATACACTTTTGATAAATCTAGCTTTAAATATGGCAATACAGAAATCAGGTAAATGAAATTTGGTAAAAAGCTCATTCTTTTTTTAAACGACATGCCATATTCTGACCCCAAAGACTAAAATTAGAATATTATATCCTAATCTTAAAATCTATTAAAGAGCTTTTAAGTTTAAACAACAGGACTTGAAACTATATATATATATATATATAGTATATATATATACTCATATAGTAATTATATATATATATGTATATATATATATATATATATATATGATATATAAATATATATACATAATTATATATATAATATAAATATAATATACTATATATATATATATAGTTTATATAAGTGCTGTACAGCTGTTATCGATACTGTATAGACTATAGAGTATCACAAAAAAAAAATTTGAGAAAATTAAATTATATTGTCAAACACAAAGTAAGTTGAAAGGAAAGTTAATAGCTTATGCATTGCTATTTAGGTAACCACTCTCTAATATTTAAAATCAAATGCTCTTAAATAAATAAAGAAACAGGAGCTGATCAGCTAGTGTTAGGAGAAAGACGATTCCTTTTTACTTTGTATAAATATTTCCCTGCTTGGTAAACATGTCTCTCGCTAAATACACTTGAAGGTGAAGCAGAGAGATATTTCCTAGCTATTCAGGTAAGATGCAATCAGGATAAAGAGCTTTTCTCTCTTTCCACTACCATAACAGTGGGTCAGCATCCCCAATTTTCGTTCCATAAGTGGTGGTGCAAAATATTTATCCCACAGTAGTTGAAAAGTATTCTTCTAATTCATGCTGTTTTCTCTCATTGCTGCTTCTACATTTGCATTTTAACTTTTTTCTCCTTTGATGAGTGTTATCTTGGTTTGATTGTATCTGAATTTCTTGCATTTTCTTCTGCCCCGATTTCTTGTAAAGCATGTCACCAAACGCACTTCCAGAAAATTTGAATGTGTTCTTCTCATTATTTGCCGTTTCATTTTCTATTCTTCATGTGGAATCTTGTAATGAGACTCGCTCATTTTGTTCCATCAGAAATCTGAACTTATGTATATATTTTTTTTTAACTTTATAAAAAGTTTTTACTTTTTCTTTGGAGCATAAATTTTATTTTATTCTGATCAATAACTATCAAAGGGAGCTAATTTTTCATGTGGATTTAGAACTGTTGCAAGTATATAAAAGTTTCTTCTCTTTAACGGTACCAAAACGTTCAGTAACAGAATTTACCAAAAGTTCATCTTTCATAGTTTTTCCACCGCTATTCCTTCCAAGTATTTGATAAATATTTGCAATGTATTACCTGCAGGTATTGGCAAAAGATAAATCTACATATTATCCATCGCTCTTTAGTTAATTCTCAAAAGGAGGTAGCAATCTAATTATATTTCATATTAGTCTATCAGTGATTTGCCTTTGTGATTTTTGCACTTTATTTGCATATAAGAATGGCAATAGTTTTTCAAAACAAGATGCTCAAAATTGGCAACACTAAAAGCAAGCTACCTTCATTGATCAAGTTTTCATCTCAAGAAAGAGTGATGTTATCGGAGAAGCCGTAGTGTCAACTCGCTTAAACCTTCCAATAACCCCAACATTTTAAACTAATATTATCCTTTCCTTTAAGTAAAGTATTTTTATTTTGCTCGTAAGTTAATATTTAATGACTTGTTTATTATTATTCATTAAAGTTCACATCTCACGGTTTAGCTCTCTTCAAGGAGTGTAACTTCTCTAGGAAGTTACTACTTAGGATCCGGACAAGGAAGGTGCATGATAATTGCATGTTTAGAGTCAATCCTTATATATAATATATATTATATTATATATATATATATATATAATATATATATATATATATATATTATATATATATATATATATATATAATATATATATATAAGGAAAAAGAAAATGAAAATTTTATTCTCCGGCCGGAATTAAAATTTTAATTCTCCGGCCTCCGGCCAAAATTACTCTCCGGTGCATCACTAATTATATAATAAAATAAGACTGAATTTTATACACAGATGTTATATATATATATATATGTATATATATATATATATATATATATATATAAATATATATATAATATATGATATATATATATTTATATACCTATATATATTATATAATACTATATATATTATATATATATATCTATATAGTATATATATAATATATAGTATATATATATATATATATATAATACTATTTATATATATATATATATATATATATATATACTATATATACAGTATATATATTATATTATATATATATATATTATATATAATATATATAAATTAATAATATCTATATATAATACAATAGATTATATATTAATATATATATATTATATATGTATATATATATAATTATATATATTATAATATAATTATATATATATATATATATATTATATAAATTATATATATATATATATATATATACATGGCGTCCGCCAGTCTTCCCAACCTAGGGGGGGCATGCTCAAAATTTTATAAGAGCTTATATATATATTAATATATATATATATATATATATATATATATTCTATTATTATATAATATAAATATATATAATATATATATATAATATATATTATATATATATATATATATATAGATATATGTATTAGTATATTATATATAATTATATTTGTATATCTTGATTATGAGAAAGAGGACATTATATAACTTAAAAAATTGTGTATGGAAGTAATTAAATGATTAATATTTAAACAAAATGTATTTTTTATTAAATCAGTAGAAGATCAAATACAATATTTCCAACGGATGAAAATTCACATAAACCTAGGCAGTTGCAAATGAGTTATTATTAAGAAGAGATTTCCTTGGTTCGACGCAAATGTTAATCACTACTATTGGAATAGAATATAAATGGGGCATATAATTTGTTGGCAAATTAACAATATTTTCGGGTGTACATCATCAATAGGCAGTCCTCTGGTGTTCACCGGTCGTAGTGCGCTTCGCTCCATATAATCTTATCGCAAGCCAAGTCTTGATCCTTAGCAGAGTTATGGAAAGAGTGTTTCTACTGTACCGTGGTGGGCTAGTGGTTTGGGCGAGTTAGTATCAATCAAAGCCTTTGTTTTCCGTCGACGGAAAGTAAAGGTTGCGCAGTCTCCTTTAAGGACCTTGGGAGACAACAAGATCTTTTAGTTTTTCACTACTCAGTTTTTTGTCCTTCCAAATTTTGTACTAAAGTTCTGATCTCTTCTATGCCTTCTAAGTGGTAAAAACTATAAAATTAAAGCTGTCTTTTCCTTTAATCATCGATTGTTATGAGTAGCATTTGGAAAGGATGTAGATATGTCAATGCAGTAAGCAGGTGTATTTTCAGTAGAAAAACGCGTATTTCCAAAGAAGAAGTTAAAAAATCCAGATACGGAGATATTAAGGAATCTTTTTCCAGAACTCCGTGGGATTTGTTTGCTGGATGGTTCTGCGGTAAACTGCCTGCCTACCAAAAATCCGTGGTATATTCAGATCAAGTCCAGTTGCTCAGCGATTTGATTAGCTCTTTTAACACTTCATTGATGATTTTTTTCTTCACCTTTCCGATGGCTCCTAACCATTTCCACAATATGTTGAATGTGCTGCGAGGTTTTGACGATATCCAAGGTTTTGAATTGGAGAGCATTTACAACTGGCTTTAACATATCCAAGAGTATTTTCGCGATCAATATCATTAGCCCTAATGAGAATTGACGATGAATGACGACTTACATGCAACTGAAAAGCGCTTTTTTCTTGTGGCGGTATTTCCTTCAATTGGAAGGATCTGAATGCCTGCATCATTCGTAACAACAGTGCTCCTTAAACACTCTGATGCACATGTGTTGTTCAGACCATCTGTCTGGCATAGGTTTGGGATGTTTGGCATTAATTTTTTCTCAAGACCAACTCGCGAAAAAACGTAATAATGTCCTTTATAGTTTCCCTACAGTATTGCGGATTTCTGGTATTGTTGTTCAAATCATTTACTTCTAGATTTTGTTTGTCTGAAAAAAACATGAAAAAACATGCTTTTTTCTAACTTTTTCCTCTAAGTATGCTTGGACCCTCCTTCTTTTGCCAGACATCGCAAAACAGCCATCGAAACCCAAGCCCACGCAGTTCTGTGGATCCAGTTCTTCGGTCGTGACAAACTCAATGGTTTTCGCAATGGTTTTTGCGTCACATTTATTTAGTTCTAAAAAGCCAATAAATTCCTCTTTGACTTCATCGGACTCTGTCGAAATAGCGCAACACTTTGGAAATTGTTCCTTTCCAGAAATATCAGCGGTTTCATCTGCTAGTAAGCTATACGTGCACGCTTCCATTACCTTATTAACGATGCTTTCCTTTTTTTATAGTAGTACCATTCTCATTCTGAATCTGAACTGATTGGTATGTGCCATTTTTCTTCCCCTTTCAAAATGGCTTTTCAATGACGGATCTCCGGCATCTTTCGTAAGCTGCAAAAAATCTTGCAATACTCCCTCATCATGATGCTACCCCGAAGGGTAAATCGGCCGTACAAGAAAATGTCACAACATGAAATTATGAGGATAATATATTTTTATCTTCTTCCTATGATTCTTAGAATGCTGCTAATTTGGATGTCTACGGCACGTCCTGTAGGAACAATCTTGCAGCTTTAACAGCAGTTTTATACCACTCTGTGTTTGTATGTTCTTTACAAACCGCATGAACATCTTTATATTTAGTGAAAGGTCTTGTTGTTAAGGAGCCTAGGACCCCCTCTGAACGAACTTTTATTTGGTGAAAATAAAATACAAAACTTGCAAAAATGCTTCCCTTAGGCTTGCCTGGAGTAATGTTCAGCCAAGGTAAAATGCTCCAACAATTCATATGAGAAATTTCCTCTTTAAGTGGGTAACATTCTTCCAACAAATTATAGGTCTTAGGTGGAATCCAACAGTCTTTCAGTTACTGTTTCTTTTAAAAGACGAAAAGAATAGATGAGAGTCCCACGGATCGACCGCGTAATTGGTGGGAAGACAATCCACGCCCTGAAAATGCTCCCTTTAGGAGCCTGGAGTATGTCCGACCAAGGTGATATGTCCTCCAACCATTCATAAATTGAATTTCCTCTTTAAGTGGGTAGCATCCTCCAAAAAATTATAGGTCTTATGGTGGAATCCAACACTCTTTCAGTAACTGTTACTTTTTCTCAGTCGAAATCATAGATGATGTCCAACGTATCTACCAATGTCATTTTCGTGACTCTCGTCTACTTGAAACGCTAGTCCGAAATCTGGACCATATGCTTGAAACGTCGGAGGTCCCTGGGCCTTGGCCTGGGTGTTGGGGATCCTCATCTGCGAACCTCCGCCACGCAACGACGGATTGCCTTTTATGGTAGTATAGCTTAGTTGATTAATTGACTATGTTCTTCTGAGTTTTCACCGCTACCATTTTCAATTTTATCTGAGTTCTTCCTTTTCAAAATTACTGCAGACAATATCATATATATATATATATAGTATATATTTAAATATATATATATATATATGATATATATATTTAATATATATAATATATATATATATATATATATATATATAGTATATATATATATATATATATATATTAATATATAGTAATATATAGTAATATATAGTACATATGGTCATAGGCTAATAATTTTACTAGCATTCAAAAATGTTAACAGAAAATTAAAAAAGTATAGCAAACTATGTTGAAAATCACTAATTTCTGTGTTGTAATAAAAATAGTTTTTTAAAATGAAGCTAACCTCATATGAACAAGTAAGATCATGTGTTAAAAATTCCTACTTTTAAGAAGTAAATACACAAAATTTTATTAATATTTAAAGTAAAACGTACGTACGAAGGAATCTCCTAATATCCATGATCTGATGAAATTGACTATAACTTTACACTGAGGCGGTGCTGAATTATAGAGTGGCGTCACGGAGTGATAATTTCAATGCTACTTTGAACCATAAACACTTAATAATGACGATTGAGAAATCCGACTGACGACAAAATCTAGATTATTATATATAACATATTCAATCATTAAAAAACATAAGATGAATAAACAACACAGTTCTTATCTACAAAATAAAAGAGCATATAAAATGAATGAAAGAACCTCGTATCGGCAGAGAACTGTGAGAAAATGACGATTGCAAACTAGCCTTCGCCATATAACGTGTATATAATTATATATATATATATATATAATTATATATATATTTATAATAATAATTAATATATATATATATATATATATATATATATATATAATATCCCTATATTATATATGGTATATATCTATAAAACATCTTCACTTTCAAAATCTTCATAGGAGAATAGCATCTAACTCCCACTCGTCACGATATTTCAAGAAAGAGTGGTGTTGCTTTTGAGAATAGAGTAAACACTTCTAGGGGGGGCAAGCGCCCCCCCCTGCCTCCCCTGACGAACGCCCATGTATAATATATATATTATAGTATATAATATATATATATATATATATATATATTATATATTATATATATATATATAATATTTTATATATATATATTTTTTCTTCAATTGAAAAAAATACAATGTAACAGTAAAAATTAAATAAGAAATAATCAATAATAATAAAAAATAATAATATATAATAATAAAATAATTAATAAAATAAATAATGAACAATAATAATATAATATAATAAATAATAATAATACAATAAATAATAATAATAATAATAATAATAATAATAATAAATAATAATAATAATAATAATAATAATTAAAAATAATATAAATTATAATAATAATAATAATAATAATAATAATAATAATAATAATAATAATAATAATAATAATAATAATAATAATAATAATAATAATAATAATAATAATAATTTTAGATAATAATAAATGATAAAGAATTAATAATAATAATAAAAGGTATAGAAAAAACTTATAATAATAAAAATAATATTAAATAATAATAATAATAATAATAATAATAATAATAATAATAATAATAACAATTATATAATAATAATAATAATAATAAGTTATCCATTAAAATTATTTTAGTGAATATAAGAAAATAAATTTTTATGGACAACTAATTTAGATTTTAGAAATGACATTTGAATGCTTATTCAAAAATATTTTTATTTGACAATATTTATTAATTGACTTTAGTAATAATTAAAAAGAACGTAACAAAAATGGTGACGGCAAGAAACCACATGAGACTATAGAAAAAATCTATATCAAAGTAGAAATAAGTTACAAATTTATATTCAATAATTAGACCAAACACGGCCGGTGCTATGTAATTAACAAAAAAATTTCTGCATTTATTGCCCAATATTATTGTATAAATATGTACTCATACATATATGTAACGTATATATATTAATATATATATATATAATATTAATACTATATATGGATATATTATATATCCATTATAAATATTATATAATTATTTTTGCTATTATATATATACATCGGGCGGCCGGGAGGGGGGGCGGGGAGGGCATAGTAGGCATGGGCTCCCCCCCCTGGAATTGTCAAAGCTTTTTTGCGTCACTGAAAAAAAAAAATTCAAAGCTTTAACTAAATTAACTGAAATATCAGATAAAAGACATTATATATATATTGATATATATATATATATATATATAATGCATGTTTATACTATTTGCAATTTATCAATTTATATTTATATCCATTATAAATACAACTGAAATATTTGGCTTTATATATATATATAATATATATATATATCATATATATACCTTATATTATATATATATATATATATTATATATCCTATATATATATATTTGCAATTATAATTATATTACTATATATAAATATATATTAGTATTATATATATATATATATATATAATATATATATATATCTAAATCGTAATTTGATATTATATATAATATATATATTAATATATAATAATATAATATAAAATATACTATATATATATATATATATATATATATTATTATTATATATATATATACAAGAAACTTATCCAGGCGAAAAAGCAAATTTTGCAAACTGGCACAATAGCCTACAACCCTACCTCTCTAGCCTTCCCTACTCTGCCCTCCCCTATTTCTGGTAACTTCAGTTAAATTATATTTCAGACTTATGAACTGTACGATAACTGTTTAAAATTTTGCATAAAAAGAAGAGCTCTTTTTGGAACAATTGTATTCATTCTCTTTGTTTTCTTTACTAATGAGCGAGATCCAATATTGGAATTTTGGACCCCATTTTAGCCCCCACTAAAATGGGACATTGAAAATTCTTAATTTTCAGACACTTTTGATGGGGAAAAGAAACCGCAGCTTTTGTTTACCTCTAGAACGTCATTTTCAGGATTTTCTTGTTTTTGTGTCTGTAGTCATCGTTTCGGACGTTTTAATTTTTTCCGAAACTACCATTTTTTTTTGTTGGAAACACTTTTCAAAACGTTGAGAATTTACATAGATGGGTACTATACGCAACAAAATGCAGAACTGTTAGTTTATTTGATTTTTTGGTCTAAATAGTACTCAAACGAAAATTTTTTAAAAAAAAAAAAAAGTGGTTTTGAAATTCCGACATTGCTGAGCAACAATTTTCCAAAAATCAAAAACTAATATGTGCAATTTGCTCGTAATAGACCCATCTATGTATATTTCAGTTTCGTCATTTCGAAAAAAAAATTTGTAGAAGTTGATTAAAAGAAATATCTAAAAATTATAGTTTCTGAAAAAATGAAACGCCAAAACAATGAACTACAGCAGAAAAAGCACCTGAAATTGACGGTATCTAGAGAAAAAAAAGCTGCAGTTTGCTTTTAACCCCATTACAAAATTGTCTGAAAATTAAGGAAATTAATTTCCCTTTTTAGGTGGGGGCTAATATGGGGTCCCAAAATCCCAATATTGGATGCCGCCCTTAGGAAACTGAAATAAATATACTATATATATTTATGGGAAACTACTTTGCAAGTGTTTCTTCGTAAATATTTATTATTATTTTATTTATTATTGAAATTTAATATGAATTTGATCTTTTTTCTGTTTTTTTTTTTATTCGTTTATTTCAATATATAAGTTCTGCTTGGGAGTGCGAATATCGAAATTTTTAAATTACTTGCTTAGCAAAATGTTTAATGAGTCATTATACCTATTTATTTCTAACTCTTCGGCTTAAATAAAATTTTTTAAAAGTCTAGGCAAATTTTTGCCTTTTTTTTTATACACATTATATATAATATAATATATTATATATATATATATATATATATATATATTATATATATGATATATTATATATATTATATTATTATATATAATATATATATATATATAATAGTTAAAATCTATAGTATAGTATAGCATAAATTATAAAGGAAAAAAAATTTAGTTTTAAATTTATCCACAATGGATAAATTGTGCAACTATAGAGCCTCGCCTTTAGTGAATCAATTATAACCCATTACCTCCTTTAAGGCGCTGAACAAACGCACGACAACATTGAATGACTGGTACTGGGTTGCAGTTTTATAGTGTTATTGCAAATGACAGTGCTAATTGCCGTCCGAGTATTGTCCGAGGCACCTGATAATCACACGAGTGAGGCTTCCCGCATCTGCCCGTGACCAACTGTTTGGAAATCGTGTTTGGATATTGCGAATGTTACATTACTCAAAGTAGAATTACTGAACAATCTAAAATTTGACTTTATAACAACATACATGAAACCACTAAGCACGTTTACAACTTTAAAGCAAGATATCACAGGAGGCAAAGGGTTTCCTTTACGATTGGCTAAATCATAAATTCCGTTGTCTGGAATTCAAAAAAAAACTAAAAGGACCCTTCTGTAAATTATGCGTGTTATTTAGGCCTTGGGTCAAGAGGGTTTTTGGGTTCATTTATTGTCAGACCAATCTTAAAATATAAAGACTTCCCTCACATGCAAGGAACCATGTTAATTCTCGGTGGCATAGAGATGCTGCTGTGTCGTAAAATTCAGAGTTTTGAAGCCAATCAGGCTGCAGGTTCGTTTTAATGAAATTTTTGAAGCGTTCAATAATGCATGATAAGGCCAAACCTTTGAAAAATAGTATGTTGCACATAATTTAACTTTGATCTTCTGTGGAACCCTGATTTAGACTGTTCGAGGCAGTACTGCAGATTCGGGTAATTTTTCGGATTTGTTTAAATTCAGAGTTGAAGCTGGTTGTGCTGTGCTTACTGGCACTTTACAATCTCAGTAAATCAAAACGAATTACAATCACATAATGTCCCAAGGAATGAGATCATGTCCCCATATACGGCGGACTAATTGTAACACATTGTGGAGGAAGTGAACGCTAGTGAATACTTATCAAAAACAGCTGAGGATGAAACAGAGACATTGTGGATGGAGCAGCTGTCAATTGGCGTACGTTTCGTTGATAGGGAGTTGAAAGTTAGAGAAGATTTTTAGGTTTTACTCAGGTTTGAAAAAATTAAAACTGAAAACATAGCGGAAGTCATTTTACTTCCGACTACACAGAAGGCCTTACAATTTAAATATGATAAGTCGTTGGATTGGATTTGAGGATGGCTCAACCATGGATGGAAAAGAAAAATGGAGATACAAAAATAATGGGCAATCAAATATCCCAAGGCCCAAATTTTTTCACTTGTGCTTCTCATCGTTTCAAATTTAGTTGTTAATGACTTGAACTCTTGGTTCACCGAATTTTGAAAGTACTATCGGCGAGATCGTGGAAAGAAAGCTATAGATTTTTTCCGTGAAAGTCCATTGGTAGGAAAATGCAATAACGCAATATAACCAATGCTATTGCGAAACACAAGATGGTACCTCAAATACATGTCCATCAGAAACTTGTCTTCTTTTGAAAATTTCAAGTTCACTTAAATTCGGATTATTGGAAAAACTATTCGTGCATTCAGATTCAGAAGTAACTAAACGGCCACACACGGAGACAGCAAGTTATCTCGCAAGACTATTCAGTTCAGCCAAACATAAGGAACTTTCCTAAATTAGATTATTTTGTTCTGACGTTATCATTGTGCCAAGTAGATTCCTTTACTTTGAGAGCCGTCAACGAACATTCTTCAAACTAAAATCTATCTCAATCGGAAGAGGTTAACCCAATCAGCGCTATGCAAACAGGTGTTTAGAAATTGAAAACAATAAGCACCTGTAGAAACACACGTTGTCGCGTCTCGTGCTTTTCAAGGAACTTCATTTACCCAGTGTTAGGAACTTGCAAGAAATTTTTTCATTTCTATTAGAATTAGAATGTAGCTATAGTGTCCAAACAAATGCAAAGACCTAACTTTTCATGTAGTTCTCTGGGTGGGATTATTTCAGAGTTTCTCTATTTATACATCATCCCTAGATTCACTGATTTCGTCTCTGCGTATCAGATTTTCGGACGTCAACAGTCGGCTTTAATACGCAACATTTGTATTATGGTATATTTTACACCTTTTCTAGAATTAGCGTGAAATGTGTTTAACCAATATATGATATAAAACAGAAAAATTGAATCACCTTCAACTGTGTATGACATGATTTGAGAACATGCATGAAAGGTGAAGCAGACATCATGAGTTCAATTCTATGAGAATTCAGATTGGGGACCAATGTCTAAGATCGAAAAGTGTATCGCTATAGTGTACACGTGGATCTTTAAACCAACATTGCCGCTTTTTTCCCTGCTTGTTTACAAGGCAATTAAACTTCTGTCTACGCTTCCAGCAACGACCCTTGTCACTAATTGGAAGATACATTCGTAGCACTTTAGAGAAGAGTTAAAACTTGGCTAGGTAACCATTTCTTGAGATCGATTAAATGGATTTATGTTTGCTCGCAGTGCACAGGGAGTCAATAAATATTTCTACTAATTTATATATATATTATTTATTTATATATAATATAATTATATACTATTATATATATATATATATAATATATATATTAATTATTATAATATATATATATTTATATATATATTATATAATAATATACTTATATATATACTATATATATATTTAGTTTGATTTACTATATTAGTGTAAAATAGAGAACTAGTATTATAGTATATAAATTGATAAGAATAATACTGATGAGACTGAATATAATATTATATAGATTTATATATATTTATATTATAATTATTAATATATAGATATATATATAGTATATATATTAGTTATAATTATATATAGATATAGTATTGAGTATAACCCTAGAAGTATAATATATATTAATATACGAGAGTTTATTGCTTTGTAATATAACTTTTTAATTTTTTTGGGGCCTGACTAGGGGGGCAAGTAGGCGTTGCCTACTCTGCCTACGCCTAAAGCCCCGCCCAATTGGAAGATATAGATATAGTAAGATATATTTAGATTATTATATATTATAGACTATATATATAATGATATAATATATATATAGTTGCATTAAATAATATAGATTATTTTACTATATAGATTATTAATTTATAGCCTTTTTTATATAAATAATAGTGTGAGAATTATAGAGATTATACAGTATAATATATACGTATATATCAGTGCATATATATATATTATTATAAAATCTATTCTATTATTTATATTTATCCTTTACTTACTTATCTTTTCATTTTAGACATAGCTATAAACTAAATAATTCTAATTAGACCTACTTTAGATCATGATAAATTCATTATGATTTATTATATGTTAATTTTGTTCCCTATGCGTGTGACATTGCAGATACGATTTGAAATAAAAATCCCCTAGCGCATCCCCGCCGCCTACTTTCATATTTTTGTCTCCCAGGCCCGCCCCATGGTATAATATAATAAAGTCTATATAGTACATCTCATATAGTATTTACGATCTATTATATTTAATCATAATATATATATTATATATATTTATATAAACTTATTTCATAGAACAATATATATATATAAATAAATGTATTATATATATATAATTGATTTTTAAATATATTTCTCTCTCTTGGGAGGTCATATAAATGTATTAAGAAAATGTCAGCTTGACACGTTTGCAATTAAGTTAAGCTCTATTTAAAAGCATATTTATTAGCTAATATACTACACACTTTACTCTAGTAAAGGCTTATGTTTATATACTGATTACAGGATACTTAGTGATAACTATTACACTCTTATATATAATTATTATGTCATCCATATTAAATAATTATATAATATATTAATTATATATTAATTATATATAATTATAATATATATATTAATATTATATTATAATATCATATATATTAAAAATATTAAGTAATTATTAAATATATAATATTAATATTATATAGATATAATATTAATAAAAAATGATTATAATATAATTAAATATAATTATAATATATATAATATTCATAACTAATTAATAATTATTATAAATAATATATATAATATAATAATATATAATAATATAAATTATAATAATTAATAATTAAATTAGTAAATATTAAATATTAATAAATATATATAATATATATATTAATTGAATATATAATAATTATATATAATCATATATTATTATAATTAATATATCAACTATAGTGGCTTTATTATTAATCTAATATAATATATATATATATCATCATTATTATTAATTATATATATCATCATCAAATTATAATTATATAGATATATAAGTACTATAATAATGATGGATTGTTATATATTAAAGAATTATTATATTAAGAAGTTATTAGATATATTTATATATAATTAATTAATAAAGTTATTATATTATTATTAATTTAAGTTATATTTTAATTTATGCTATTTTATTATTATTATTATTAATTATGTATTAATATATATTAATTATATTTTTTATTAACATAATATTATTTATTATTGTTTTATATTTATTATTATTAACTATTATTATTATTATTATTATATAAATCCTTTCTTCAATTTAAAATTTCTCAATATTTAAACCGCAATTTCTTCATTTTCTTTTTTTTATTTTTTAGTTTTTTTTTTTCTTTATTGACTCTCTTTTTCTTTTTTATATTTCTAGACTTATTCACCATTTTACTATTGGAAGTTTGCATTGTTTTAAATGTATGATTTTAATAATTTTTTATATTATCAAATTAATTTTATATTAATTATCTGTATACATAATCTTTTTAATTCCAAACGATTCAGAATATTTCATATTGTGAAGAAATATTATTTGATATTGATTAATTAGTATTGTACTTTTTATTATTATTGATTAAATTAGTTCAGAGGTTATGTGTGTTTTTGTTTTCACAATTGTTTTGTAATTAATTATTAATATAATAATTCTAACGTATTGATTGGGTAAGATCTCATATATTTTTATATAGTTAATCCTATATATTATTAGTATGTATTTTATTATTCTTTATATTATTATTATGTATTCACATGATAATATGTATTATTTATTATTTGTATTATTATTTTCAGACGCTCCGAATTTACGTATCCCATAACTTATATTTACTTTCATATATGATCACAACATCTGATCAAACACTCTGATAGCACTCAACAACATAGAGCGATTCAGATACTTCAAAGATTTATTTCTGCAAAAAAAACAAAACAAAATCAGAATATGCATATCGTTATTCATAGACGATAATTAGCACTAACGATTTAGAGGCGAACACGATCTCTCCATACCAGGAAACGGAAAGCTTCACTCACACATCTATATTATGGGAAATACAGTTTAAAGGAATTGTTACTAAGTGTTCTTTATTGTTACACAAGTATGTAAACTTTAATTGACACCTTATATGTAATAACTAGTCAAATATCTTATGGAAATCGTAAATTTATTACAAAAGTTTTAATGTTTTATGAAATTCAACCGGTTTTTGAAAGAGCCAAAGATAGTGGCTCATGTGATCACGCTGCTTCTTGTATCTACTATTAGTGCTCTGATCTACTCAGTTCTTTGCCACTTCTCAATGCTTGGCTAGGGCACCATCGTCGACCACAAGGATTGTGTTGTACCCCTTATGAATGCAAAATAAATGTTTAGGAGGTCTAATTAGCTTACAGGGAATTCAGTGATTAACATAACTAAAAGGGAAATCTCATTTTGAGCTTTATTATGTTGCGGAATTTGAAACCATATTTTCAATTATAAATTTAACCCCTTATACAATTATATGGTTGACTTTTATGAAGTCCAGTTTTGGATGTGATTTAAATGATGACGCAATCTCGAAATCAAAGTCTTTAATTCAATTACAATCATTATCAGCGCGCTCCACCAAAGTAGAAATGTGTAGGTAAGAGTAGTAGTATTTTAGCGCGACTTCTTCGTCTCGCTGGATTAAAAAATATTTACTCAGACAACAAACAAGTTATTTCAATCTTGAGAGCGTACATAAATGTGATATGATCCAATACAATATAAATTACATTTGTGAACCATCCGTAACCTTTTACCACTTGTTTCATTGTTCTTTTGTTTCGAGTTACTTTACTCTATGGTTGTCATATTACTATTGATGAAAACTATTGGAATATATAGAGATGGCCAGGGTATATATCGGCCTATGCCTGCTATTCTTTTTTCTCTTTTTTATGTTAAGACGTTCATGTTTATTAACCTCTCACTATCAGCTGTAGAGGGAACAAGATTATCTTTGGGTGTCAATTGTACCCTAATTAAGGTTCTCGTTGTTGTTTTCGACACCGGGATCAAAATTGCAGCGTCTTATAAATACACAGTACCTCTCTCCGTAAAACTCTTAATAATTCTTTATATACTTTTTCCCATATATAGCTAAGCCCAATCTCACTTTAAAATTCCGTTTTGATCTACTATATGATAAGCAAAATCGTTCGGTAATAGACTAAAAGGTTTAGACAGATTTTAATCGAACATTAATAAGGCTGGCGTGACTTCGTTATCATTGATAGGACTTATCCTGAGGTAATATAAAGTCAAGGGCAAGATCTCCTGCCATCCCAATTTATCATTATTGCCATTATTCATCATGTTCTATACCAAGCATATTGCATACATCG
Organism: Trachelipus rathkii; assembly: GCA_015478945.1. Classification (NCBI taxonomy): domain Eukaryota; kingdom Metazoa; phylum Arthropoda; class Malacostraca; order Isopoda; family Trachelipodidae; genus Trachelipus; species Trachelipus rathkii. Next base: position 41,653 of record JABUQX010109814.1, read on the forward strand.
TTAAATAATTTTGAAATGAATTGTTTACCTTTGTCGGATACGAGCTTTTGGTCAACACTATAAAACGGAAATATATGGTTCATTATGATCTAAATTATTGCTTCTGCTGTGGTCTCCTTGAGCGAGAAGGCAAAAAGATACTTATTGAATCTGTCTATGAATGTTAAAAGATATTTACAACCCCCACTATGCAGCATAGTTGCAAGTTCAACTTGGAGAACCTGAAACTTTTCTGACACTTCTTGATATCGGGAAAAAATTAGATTGGTCATTTTGTTTACCTTATTCTTTTGACAGATTTTGCAATGTTTCAAATATCTTTTCACTCTGGAATTAATCTCCTTAAATACAAAATCCCCCTTTATAGCTATTAACGTGAGCTTTATTCCCAGATGATTTTGTGTATGAAATTTTTCTATTATATCGTTGATAAATTGACTACCACAGTTATGGTTTCCTTTTTATATATAAATTCTTTATGGACAAATTTAAGAGCAGAAGACACTTTTCCCTACAAAAGCTCCCTAATATAATCGTCTGGGTCTTATTCAGAACTTAATTCAGAAAATTTTACTTCAGTGTTGAATTTAGATAACCTTTACATTCTCTTTATGAAAAGTTATTAAATTTAAAGTGTTCATTATTAAATTCTCTATTATTAACAGACTTGACCGGAGTAACTACTTTACTGTTATAGGTATTAATCATTTCGCTCTATTTTTTAATTCTATCAGAAATTTAAACTCGTCAAACACTTCTACGTCGGGTAATGGGATAGAAAATGGCCACTTGGTGGATAGAGGAGAGAGATTCCTTTTATGCTTCTCCTGGTTAGAAGTAGAAACCTT